>JACXGI010009856.1:15685-29272 GCA_016801175.1 Esox masquinongy | reverse complement strand
TATTCTAATTTTCGGAGATACTGAATTTGGGATTTTCATTAGTTGTCAGTTTTAATCATCACAATTAAATGAAATAAACATTTGAAATATATCAGTATGTGTGTAATGAATGAATATAATATCCAAGTTTCACTTTTTGAATGGAATTACTGAAATAAATCAACTTTTTGATGATATTCTAATTATATGACCAGCACCTATAAGAGACCACTGCAAATTGAATGCTTCTGTTCCTCACTCAAAACGTTCCTTTTCAACTTTTTTGGAAAGGAAAGAAAAAGGTGCAGTGGTATCTCAATTTTATCCGGAGCTGTATGTACATATACAGCTCTGGAAAAATTAAGAGACCACTGCAAAATTATCAGTTTCTCTGGTTTTACTATTCATAGGTATGTGTTTGAGCAAAATGAACATTTTTGTTTTATTCTATAAACTACTGACAACACTACACCTAAATTCCAAATAAAATATTGTCACAGAGTATTTATTTGTAGAAAACAACAACTGGTCAAAATAACCAAAAAAAGATGCATTGTTTTCAGACCTCAAAAAATGCAAAGAAAACAAATTCATATTGATTTTTCAACAACAGAATACTAATGTTTTAACTTAGGAAGAGTTCAGAAATCAATATTTGGTGGAATAACCCTGACTTTTAATCACAGTTTTCATGCGTCTTGGCATGCTCTCCACCAGTGTGTCACATTGCTGTTGGGTGACTTTATGTCACTCCTGGCACAAAAATTCAAGTAGCTCGGCTTTGACAAATTCCAGAGGTTTTCAATGGGGTTCAGGTCTGGAGATTGGGCTGGCCATGACAGGGTCTTGATCTGGTGGCCCTCCACCCACACCTTGATTGACCTGGCTGTGTGGCATGGAGCATTGTCCTGCTGGAAAAAACAATTCTCAGAGTTGGGGAACATTGTCAGAGCAGAAGGAAGCAGGTGTTCTTCCAGGATAACCTTGTACTTGGCTTGATTCATGCGGCCTTCACAAAGACAAATCTGCCCGATTCCAGCCTTGCTGAAGCATCCCAAGATCATCACCGATCCTCCATCAAATTTCACAGTGGGTGCGAGACACTGTGGCTTGTAGGCCTCTCCTGGTCTCCGTCTAACCATTAGAAGACCAGGTGTTGGGCAAAGCTGAAAATTTGACTCATCAGAGAAGATGACCTTACTCCATTCCTCTACGGTCCAATCCTTATGGTCTTTTGCAAACTTCAGCCTGGCTCTTCTTTGCTTCTCATTGATGAAGGGCTTTTTTCTATCTTTGCACGACTTCAGCCCTGCCCCTAGGAGCCTGTTTCGAACCATCCTCGCCGTGCACTTAACCCCATCTGCTGTTTGCCATTCTTTTTGTAGGTCACTTGATGTCATCCTACGGTTGTTGAGTGACATTCGAATGAGTTGATGGTCATCTCGGTCAGTGGACAGTCGTTTTCGTCCTCTGCCAGTCTGTAGCTTTGTTGTCCCCTATGTCTGTTGCTTGACCTTGTTCTTATGAACCGCCATCTTTGAAATTTTCAGGATGGAAGCAACCTGACGCTCACTGTATCCCTCTGCCAGTAAAGCCAGAATTGAACCCTTCTTTTCCTCACTCAAAGCTTTTCTTTTCAACTCTTTTGTCATGCTGAATAGTTATTTTTTTATTAAAATTACCTTTGAGCTAATACTTGCACTGTTTTTGCCATCCAGCTGTTCCGATTGCAAGAGGATAGTGATGACCACAGCAGTGGTTTTTATACTTTTCCTCGTTAAATTAGATTTGGTTCAGGTAATCACCTAATCAGCACCTCATTAGGTAAAATGAGGTGTGCCTGTGTTGGAATTTAACAAACACTGGAATAAAATGGCTGCCATACATGTAGAGATGCTGATTTAAGAAAAATTAGGAGTGGTCTCTTAATTTTTTCCAGAGCTGTATGTTTTGCATGAGTTTATTGCTCTTGTGAAGTATTCTCTTTACGGTTGACTTAGATAATGATATGCCTACCTACTGGAGAGTGTTCTTCACTTGGCTGGATGTTGTGTAGGGGTTTTTCTTTACCATGGAGAGGATCCTGCGATCATCCACCACTATTGTCTTCCGTGGACGTCCAGGACTTTTTGTGCTGCAGAGCTCACCAGTGCATTCTTTTTTTCTCGGAGTGTACCAAACTGTTGATTTGACCACTCCTAATGTTCCTGCTATCTCTGGTGGATTTTTTTTCAGCCTAAGGATAGCCTGTTTAACTCGCATTGACAGCTCCTTTGACCGCATGTTGTGGGTTCACAGCAACAGCTTCCAAATGCGAATGCCACACCTGGAATCAACTCCAGACCTTTCACCTGCTTAACTGATGAAGAAATAATGAAGGAATAGCCCACACCTGTCCATGAAACAGCTTTTGAGTCAGCTGCCCAATTACTTTCGGTCCCTTGAAAAAGAGGGGGCACATATTAAAGAGCTGTAATTCCTAAACCCATATTCCTCCAATTTGGATGTGAATATCCTCAAATTAAAGCTGCGAGATTGCACTTAAAAACCCATATTAATTATTTAACTGTAACTTGAATATATTTTAGTAAACAGTCAAAATAACAAAACTTGTGTCGGTGTCCAATTATTTCCGGACCTAACTGTATAGTGTCTTGCAAAATAATTAGAACCCTGACCAATTCGCTCCTATCACTGAATTATAAGGGGTACATTTCAATTTCATTCTGTTTGATTTTATGTTAAAACACACCCAAAATAAGATTTTGTGAGGAGAGATGGTTTTGTGTTGGGAAATATTTGTAAGAAAGTCTTCAACTCCATACACGTTACTATTTTGTAGAGCCACCTTCCGCTGCAATAACAACTTTAAATCTTATGGTGGTGTTCTTACCACATTGTAGACTTCTAAGGGGCCTCATCTCTCATTCAGATAATTTTCTGTCCTCTAAATTAACTGTACTACCATATATTTGTGCTAGTGGAGAGGGAGAATGCTAGTCTTTTTCCACTCTATAGAAGAATGAGATCATGATAGTACATGTGGTAAACTATTCCTCCTTTGGATAAGAATGGGATTGTGTCCACTAAACTTATGCCAAGTCAGTGTATTCACACCCCTTCACTTTTTCCACATTTTGTTGTGTTAAAGACATAATTTATAATTGATTAAAAAAAATGGCCATTATCTACACATTAACCCAAAATCACAAAGCAAAAACACATTTTTAGACATTTGTGCCAATTTATTTAAAATGACAAACAGAAATATCTCGTGTTACCAAAATTTCCATGAAATTATGTTGCAGCTTTGCACTCAGTGTGATTTTGGTCCATTCATCTTGGCAGATTTGCTTCAGGGTGTTCAGGTTGTTTGGAAGTTGGTTTGGACTACAGTTTCAAGAGTGCCACAGATTCCTAATGGGATTGAGATAAGGACTTTCACTGGGCCATTGTAGGATGTTCACCTTTTTGTTGTTGGGCTACTTCAGTGTTGTTTTGGCCATGTGGTTGGGATCATTGTCCTGCTGAAAGAGACATTTCCCAGCTTCAGTTCTTTAGCTGCCCAGTTCACTTGCAGTATTTCCCTGTATTTTTCTTCATCCATTCTTCCTTCAGTTTTAACAAGATGCCCACTCCCTGCTGATGTGAAGCATCTCCACAGCATGATGCTGCCACCACCATAATTCATTGTAGGGAAGATGGGTTTTGAGGCATGGGCAACGTTAGGTTTTTGCCACACAGAGCTTTGAGTTCTGGCCCAAAAAGCTCTATGTTGGTCTCATCTGACTTGTTGGGCTTTCTGTGGCTTCTCTAACAAGACTCCATGTTTGAGCACTGAGTTTTGAGGGACCCCCTATTCTTGTCAGTTCCTATGTAGTGTGATGAAGCTCCCACTTCCTAATTACAGATCTAACTGTGCCCACTGGAATATCCAAAAACATGGATATTAGTTTATACTGTTTTCCTAATCTGTGAATTTGTATTACATTATTTCTTACTTCTTTTGAAAGGTTTTTGGTCTTTATTTTCTTTCAGATTCATAGACTGACCAATGATCCTTTAACATTGGATTTTTATCTAGAAAACGGGACCGCTATTTTATTGGTTCACAAGTGGCATCCACTATTTAATTGATTCTGAGTGTTAGAATGAGAGAATCGGTCAGGGGATTGAACATTTGCAAAAGTATTCAAAACCCTTACCAATTATCTAATTTTACTGAATTACAAATGAGACACTGACATTTAATTCTCTTTGATATTTCATTTTTTATCACTGCCAGTCAAAATCTATTATTGAATTGTGGTATCTGTGCCCCAATAATAAAAATTAAATTGTCAATTAACTAATCAGTAAATAAAGACATCTGCTGTTGAATTAATGACAAAAATTAACTGATCAGGAATACAGATCTGATATATAGAAGTCACAGACAAATGTCTCACGTAACAGGGATTCAACAGGGATCCTTTGGATAGAGTTGGTAGTGGAAGTGGCAGTTATATATCTGCCGATGATGGTCAGATTTTGGTGAATTAAAGTGACTAATCAAACTGCTAATGTACGTAGCCTATGTAATTGTTGTTGTTAACTAAATATAACTGAATGTTTCGGTTGTTTCTCTGTAATATTACAAGCCACCTTCCAATTTCATGAAGTTTGCTTTAGCTTGCCCAGAGAGGTTCCCAATTTCCCAAACTCATAACTTATACCCAAAAGCCAGTTCAGCCTATCAATCAAGTTTGAGCAGCTAACTTGTCTACTTATCTTCACTCATATGCCTGCTGGCAAAGTTAGTAGACTTAAAAAGCAAGCAATTAGTATGTGTATTGAGTAAGACTCATAATGGGCCTCATTCACCAACCATTCTTAAGAAGAAATTCCTTCTTAAAACGTACGCAGTCTCCACAAAGATTCTGGCATTCATCAACATTTTCTTACTTGGGATTTGTTCTTAGGTAAGAGCAGAATCTACGCACACTCAAGAGCACACTGACATGACTGTGCCAAATAATTAGTTATTGCATTTTCTTCAGTTCTGCCGTTTTATACTACTTTGTAATAAAATTGCATCTCAAAATTAGATCATTTTTTCATGCATTAACATCACGCTAAGTTTGAATATTTAGCTAGACACCATTGTGCTAAACTAACTAAAGCTTCTTATGAAGTTTACTTCCACCACAAATACACTGCTCAACAAAATTTAGGGAACGCTTAAATCACACATTATGTCTTGATGAACAAATTATATTAAAGATGAAAATCTTTACAGTACATTGTGTAATTCGTTGAGAAAAAATTAGGTAACAACGGTCAATGTAAACCAAAGTCACCAACTGATTGAGGGCTGGATTCACACTCACACCAAAAATCTAAGTAAACGATTGAAATCACAGGCTGTTCCAATTTGCTTGAATTTCATCACGGCAACTCATAATCTGACTCAGTAGTGTGTATGGCTCCCACGTGCCTGTATGCACTCCCGACAACGTCTGGGCATGCTCCTAATGAGATGGTTTCCTGGGGGATCTCCTCCCAAACCTGGATCAGGGCATCAGTGAGCTCCTGGACAGTCTGTGTCGCTACTTGGCGGCGTTGGATGCACCAATACATAACGTCCCAGAGGTTCTCAATTGGATTCAGATCTTAGGAACAGGAGTGCCACTCAAAGGCATCAATGCCTTCATCATCCAGGAACTGCCTACACACTCTCCTCATGTAACAGCCCATCTCCTAGTATCTCCTCCATGTTCTTGAGACTGTACTGGGTGACACAGCAAACCTTCCTGCAACAGCTCGTATGGATGTGCCATCCTGGAGGACCTGGACTACCTGTGCAACCTGAATGGGCTGCAGGTACCGCCTCATGTTACCAGTAGTGACAAGGACACTAGCAAAATGTAAAACTAGAGAAGAATCAGTCAGGAAAGGATAAGGAGAGAGCAAATGTCTGCGTCTACACCTGCAAAACCATTCCCTTTTTGGGGGTTATCTTGCTGTTGCCTCCCTAGTGCATCTGTGGTCGCTTTCATTTGCACCAAAACAGGTGACACTGATTCACAATCGCTTATGATTCCTAACTGGACAGATTGATATCCCTGAAGTTTAATTGACTTTGTGTTATACTGTGATGATTACATGTTCCCTTAATTTTTTTGAGCAGTGTAGCATCTATGAACTGTAAGGCTTTTGCCACTGGCCGTTGTAGTAGCATACAAGCCAGTAATACTAGTGTCTTACTACATGGAACCGCAATAAGAATTGAGCCCACGCTAGCGAGACTGAAGACGAACTTTACACTGCCATAGCTATTTCATTTCATGGCACAACAACGTTTGCGTTTCTTTCATCCGTGAATGACATTGATGCAATAACTATCAATATAGGTGACGATAACGATAACTTTTCGTCTAGTGAAAAGACGAGAGAATCGTGGAAACCCCACCTCTTTTACTGCGCAAGGGGTTGTGGTCTATTTTACCCCAAAAAGCATGCATGGATGTATACTTCAAAAATCCACCAGAAATAGTAGACCATCCGGGAACTTTTGGCGTACTAATTTCAGCGTACTATGGTTTAGGATACTAATCTGGCATACTATATAGTATGCAAGTATGTGATTTGAGACTCAGCCTCTGTGTGTGATTTCTGTGGGCACACACAGAATCATGCCCCTGCAGAATCAATTCTGCCCCTGCAGAATTTACCTATCCTAAATAGGAACAATTGGCAAGCGCTATTAATTCACGAGGACAGTGGGATTCATCATTATAACATAGGTGTGAACAATTCTGAGGTTTAGGAGACGTCACGAATCTGACGTCGACTTTTCTTAGGACCTTTCTCAAGAACAAATTTAAGAAAAAACTTAGGAAGATATTGGTGAATGAGGCCCAACATTCAGATTGAGGGCAGAGATGCAGAGAATATCTAGCAAGATAAAAAAGAAAAAGCAATAGTTACAAAACATGCACGTGTCAGTATACCTACAGGTCAATAGGGGTTGTTAGATACAAAGTAAAATTCCCCATGCAGTCTGCTGGATGTTTTAAAGTCATCACCTACTATAATAAATTAAGCATTACAATATCACCCCAAAAAACCCCTGAGACTCAGGTGGTCATGCTTATCTATAATCTCTTTCCGGTGGAAACATCCATTGGTTTAGAAAGCAAAATAAGTGTGACATCTGATTCTAGCCAATTAAAATCATAGAGAGCAGGGCATCCCCTCAAGGGCTGCACGCCTGAACCTCATTCTGATTGGCATCACAACTGGCGGTAATCTGTCTTAAACAGGGTGATGTCACTTTTTTAAATGTTTTTGGAGGAACTTGGCAATTTCAATAGGGTGATCATAAAATCATATCATCATAATATCAAAACAAATAGGTATATGGGGACATGGGGATTTAAGAATAATAATTATGGCTTTTAATTGCAGGAAACAGCTGTTAACCTTGCTAAAAAGTGTCTTCTCAGTCATACTGGTAATATTAGGCTATATACAGTATGGTTGGCCAATCTAATAGTGAGTTATATAGTGTATTAAGAACAAATTAATACTTACTGTCCAAATAAATAGCTTCCACTGAGACCTTTTCACATTACTGCATATAATTATCCATCTCTCAACTGGGACCAGAAAATATCTCTGGCATTGTAGACAAGTCAATAAGAGATTTTCACAACTCTGTCTTCTATTTCCTTACCTCTTGTATTTTATTTCCTGACCTAGTGTATTCTATTTCCTTACCTGTTGTATTTTATTTCCTGAACTAGTATATTCTAGTTCCTTACCTGTTGTATTTTATTTTCTGAACTAGTATATTCTAGTTCCTTACCTGTTGTATTTTATTTCCTGAACTAGTATATTCTAGTTCCTTACCTGTTGTATTTTATTTCCTGACCTAGTATATTCGATTTCCTTACCTCTTGCATTTTATTTACGGACCTAGTGTATTCTACTTCCTTACCTCTTGTATTTTATTATCCGACCTCATGTATTCCAATTCCATTGATGACTAAAAAAAAAGAACAGCAAAAAGTTTTACTAGCGCTAGGAAGAACAAGAACTCTTCTAAATAATAAATCTGGTGAATCCTGCTTCACGCTAATTGACATTTGACAACATGATTTGCATAATGATTCAAAACAGCCTCAAGGGAGACGCTTAAAAAGGAGGGGGAAATTATGGATTTGACTAATTAGCTATCTTCAATTCTCCTCTGTTGATGTTGTGGCTGTCGTTAGTTTCAGAGAACTAAGTTGATCAGACAACCATGGCAGTTTTATGACAGTAATCATCACTACCATCACTATTCAATCATGATCATCGCCAGTGTTTCCTGCTGCAGGTCGTTGCACCAACCATGTTAGAACATAAATCAAAGCCATAAAAGTTTTAGATTTTCAAAAGCAGTAAACATTTTCTTTAGTTTTATGTTGCAGTGATGACAGTTGCTCAAGGAAATAATCCTCTGCCACATCAGACAGTTTCCATTTGTCAAAGTGCCTGTCAAGATGTGACATTCATTTAATTTCTGTGTTGAGCATTCAACTGGAAACTGGAGTGAACCCTAAGTGCTGCATTTTAAACAACTTAATTGGTCTCAACAATTTGTTAGGTGTGTAATTTCTCATATTTGTGTCATTGTTTTCTACTGCTCTCAGAGGAGTGCCTACAAGGGAATAAAGAGGCCTCTGGCCTTGTGTGAGTAGAGAGGTGTTATTTGTATGAGTGTGTGTGTTGGTGTGTGTGTGTGTGTGTGTGTGTGCGTGCGTACCACAGGTGGCTGCTGTAACCTTAATTGTGGAGGATGGGAACAGAGTAATGACAGTAATGGGATAAATTGAACGGAAACACATTGTCTTCATGCTCTTGAGTCCATTCCATCCACTTTGTTCCATTATCATGATCCCTCCTCCCCTCGCTGGCCTCGTGTAGTGTGCACGTGCAGTGTGCACGTGTGTAGAATACAGGGTCGACGAATGTTGTTTTTGTAAAGGCCAGCGCGGCCAAAGCAAGATCAGACTATAAACATATTACACTATTACATGAGTTCAGTTTTTCATTTCGCCTATTATCATATGCTCTACTCTGAGCTAAACATGACTGGTTTGTGGTCGGCAAATGTTTTGAGTTGACTAGATGAAGCGTAACTGACTACATTTTAAACACTTTTTCTGTCAGGATTAAGGAGGAAACATTTTATCAAGCACACCTCTAATACTTTCACAAATTTTTATCAAATGGACCTAAAAAACGTTCACAAATTTTTATCAAGCGCACCTCAAATACTTTCACAAATTTTTATCAAGCGCACCGCAAGTGCTTTCACATTTTCACACCTATCACCCCAGAAAGGACCTTCAGGCTGTGGACACAGTTAAGCCCGACTGGGCTGGAGAGAGGCAGGGGTCTATCACAGCCAGACAGACAGCAGAACCATCCGTGGTACCAGGAACCGGACAACCACACACACAGGCTGAGCACTGAGGCCCGAGGCCGACTGCGATCATCCATCACTGTGATGGTGTCTGTGTGTGTGTCTGTCTGTGTGTGTGTGTGTGGCCCTAGGCCTCCTGCGATGCTAGAATTTAGATAAGTGCGATAGGACAGATGAAAGGATGATGTCCAGTGTCAATGTCAGAAGTCACCCAGGGCTACACTGGGCTAGTTGTGTTGCAAAACACTCACACACATTTTAGGGATCGCTAATCTTAAGGGGGGAAAAAAATGACTCCAATTCAAAACTCCCTTTAAAAACCTTACTCCCAACAGGGGAGTCTGCCTGTCTGAAAGTGGTGTGGCCAAAATTTTATCTTGGACGGTGTCCAAAGGCATGACGTTGTAAAATCTCCATACACGCAATGTATTCATTCCAGCTTGTAGTCTAGATAACTTATGAAATTCAAATGGCCTGTCATTTTTTATGACCTACAATGTATATTATGGCTCAGCGTACTTGACATACATCAAAATACACCCTACCATAACACCTATTAATAACTATACACACACTAACTTTAACACAGGATTATCAACTATAATTAACGTCCTTGAAATGAATGAAGTTGTAATAATAATATACTGCAGATTTTTATAAAAAACTTCAAAACTACAAACAAACACTTAAGATGGAATATATCAAATTGCACTTTGATACGACATGGTTTTGAAGTAATAAAGCTTCCCATTTTCATAGACTTCTATTTAATTATAACTTTCTAAATGTATTACAGTCAGTCTGGATGGGGAGGCAGTAAGTCTTGGAGACTTGGCTGTTTACGGCTTAGATTTTTGGAAGCTTAGAAATGTCCAATTATGTCCCTTTTTTTACTGTTCTTCATAGTGAAGCTGTTTTTGACTTTTCAGAGTTCAAGCGTTACATACTCATCCTTTCTGACACACTTCCATCCCAAAGAGTCAACGGAACAGCACATGTGTGTTTCTTTGTTTGTTTTAGGGTTACTGATCATATTGTATAATAAGAACTTTTCAGAGGACAATTCAAGCAACAGCAGTTAGAAGACATCTAACTGCTCTACCACACTAACCTGTCCTGCTTCATCTTTGTCTGTTCGCTGTTTGACTGCTCTGAAACCCCTTTCAGCAAGCTTTTAGTTTGCGAATTTCCCTGAAGTTGGCCACTTGTTTTAAATATTGAAATCTAATCATGAAAAGAATAGCTACTGCAATAAAATAAAATGTCACCTCGCGGGTTTGAGAGGCTGATCATTTTATCATCTTAATGCTATACCTTAATCACCTGGAGTCCATGTCTGGCTGCAAAGTCTTCCGCCTGTCCATCTTTGTCTGTTTGCTGTTTGGCTGCTCTGTCCCTGATGAGCAAGGAAACCCCTTTAAGTCAGCTTTCATTTATTTCAAAATCCCTCTTTTGACCAGTCATTCATGTATCCTTGCTTTAAATTGTTACCCATTAAATCCACAAGAACCCCATGAGGGAGGTCTATTTCATAGCCATCTGTTTCATTATGTTCTCCTGTGACTGGTCATTTCATTCGACTTCCTATCTGCAAGTAAGATCATAAAAATTACCAATTGTTAGTTAACTAGCCCAACTATTAAACACAAGTTACAGTTCACCTCACTTCGCACCCTAACTTGACAGCCCGCAACCTAGCTAGTTAACCTACTCATCTTTCTCTCTCTCTGCTAACATTACCTAGTTCTGCTGCTAGTTAGTTCTAGCTGAAAACTACCAAACTGATTTGTAGCTAACTTTCCATTCCATTCAAGAAACCTGGAATAATATCAACATTTACCTATTTGTCCCGGTATAACTTGTAGGTACAATAGCGACGTTTGGCTGTTGATAGGAACTGACGACTTCTATCACAGAAAGAGGCAGTCGCGCTGACATTCATTGACTCACGCGCGCACACTTTCACGTGGGTGTAGTAGCTGCTCGCGTCTACCGTAGCGCGAGGAGTGGAGTGGAGAAATTACTTTTTTAGAGAGGATACTGTGCATTAGCTGTATGTCAAGCGGCTTTTTGTTTTTTGTTCAAATAAAATAAGTTACAGCAATACATCAAAATATCTATGTAAAAACAAAGAGGGAAAAAGCGGCCCTGACTCCTCACCCTACCTAAGGTAGGACAGTTACAGTATAGATTAGATTGGATTAGATTAGATTAGATTCAACTTTTTGTCAGTACAACGAAATGGAGTTAGCATCTAACCAGAAGTGCAAATAGAAGAGGGCAGATAATTTACAAGTTTTAAGTATATGTATATTATATACTTAAAAGTGGAATGTATAGATGTGCAAATAAGGCAAATGCAATACAAATGGCAATACTAAATGTGCAATTAAGGCAAATAGAGGAGGGCAGAAAATGTACAAGTATTAAGTATAGTGTATGTTACAAGTGGGATAAATAGTTGTGTGGGTACAAATGGCAATTCTAAATGGCATTCTAGATGTGCAATCGAGGCAAATTGAAGGAGTTAGGTAGCATGTGCAGAGATAGCAGCAATGAGGTCCCTGAGGTAGACATGCGTATGTAACAACTGAAAAATGCAAGTACAATGTCAATTCTAAATGTGCAGTGAAGACAAACTGAAGTTGCAAGGTGGCATGTGCAACAGTTTGGGGCATGGATGTGAAGAGTCCCTGATGATGCCGCGTGACCTGTGCAGATACCGCTTGCGCTGGATGTCTACGATGGCAGGAAGCTGGGCACCAGTGATGTGCTGGGCGGTTTTCACCACCCGTTGCAGGGCCTTCCAGTCGGCTACGGAGCAACCACTAAATCACACTGGGGCGCAGTTAGTCAGAATGCTCTTGATTGTGCAGCGGTGAAAGTTCATAAGGATATTGGAGGAGAGCCTCCTCAAAAAGTTCTTCAGCCTCCTCAAAAAGTACAGGCGTTGCTGCACCTTTTAGACCAGGGCTGATGTGTTGAGGGTCCAGGAGAGGTCCTCGGAGATGTGGACACCCAGGTATAGACAAGACTGCCTATTCCTACTGTGCATCAGAGGCATGCAAGTCTACAATCCGGCCTTCGTCTAGATATGTTAGTGGCAGTAAATTAATTTAAAATGTTGATTAAAGACAAAGTATATAAGATAAAGTAATACTCTCTAAAGGCTGGGTCATGTTGTTCTATTGTATAGTTGAATGTTAAAACTCTGTTCAGTATTTTTTTATGTTTCAATTCTGTTTTGTATTGACTACTGCTGCCGTCTTGGCCAGGTCGCCCTTGTAAAAGAGAGTCTGGGTCTCTATGAGTTTGGTCCTGGTTTAATAAACTTTAAATACATTTAAAAAATTATCCCATCCCTAAACCTAACCTATCCTAAAAAACACACCCTTAACTCTTAACCCTAAACCTAACCACTAAACCATAACCCTAACCTTGATTCTAACATCTACCAGAAATCAAACATTTACCCGAACCCTAACCCATAAGGCGGAAATGACCAATTCTGTTTTGTGTGGACTACAGAAACATTTTACATACACAAACACGCACAAACACAATTAAAGCTGTTATTTTCTGAAAAATAACCTAAACATAATAACCACAAGACACAACTGTAAGTCGCTCTGGATAAGAGTGTCGGCTAAACGACTGAACGGTGAAAGGTAAGCACCAGCGGTCCTTTTCCTTTTGATGTTCTGATGTACAGACATAGTATGGACATTAACCCTAACCTAGCCTTAGCTTAGACAATATGTAGGCTTCAATCGGGAAAACAGCGTTTTCCTTTGACATTCTGATTCCTGATATGAGGCTTTGATACAAATTTCACAGGCTGTCTTATTAACCGCATTGATCGTCCGCATTAATTGGGGGGAGTGTTTCAAGTGGATTAGAAAAACACTGGATCAGCATTTGGGAATGTTCTCTCTTCCCTCACCTTTTCATGGATCCCCATTAGAGTTCACATGATAGTGGTTTAGGTGAATGGTTTATTCATTATCCCGGACGAGCTGCGTATAATGGGCCAAACTCATTTACAGGCTCATTATCTAACTTGGCAATAGATTATATTATCCTGCTGTTCTGATCTTTTTGAAGTGTGAAGGAAAAGAGAGAGGGGAGGAGGGGAGTAGGGAGTGAGATGGAGG
>JACXGI010009856.1:0-15585 GCA_016801175.1 Esox masquinongy | reverse complement strand
TTTGATTAAACATTGAACGATCACCTCTCTCCTTCCCTGTCTCTCCCACTTTCTGTCCCAACATCTCTCTCATACACACTCACTCACACACTCACACACACACATACACACATAAATACACACAAACACAGTGTATAATCTCACCTCCCATCCCTTCCCTCCCCTGGTAACAGCCTTTCACCTGTTTCAAAATGGCAGCTCGTCAATGTTCACTTACACTTCAACCAGTGGGTTATGTGCCACACTTCACCCTATTGTACATGAGAACAACCCAGAATGAAGTCATGCGTAGCCAATAGGATTCTGGTGTGTGTATTGGAACCAAGTCTATTAACTGATCTAGGACGGCACCGTGTTCCCTATGAAGTGCTCTACATAAAACTGTGATTAGTGATATGTGAGCAAGGGAAGTGAAGATCATAGATTTTGATTGGCCGACTATTAACCAGATGTTGATTGGCCGACTGTAAACCAGATGTTGATTTGTTGATTGTAAAACAGATGTTGATTGGCAGACTGTAAAACAGATGTTGATTGGCAGACTGTAAAACACATGTTGATTGGAAAACGCAAACAGACTGATTGGCGGACTGTAAAACAGATTTAGATTGGTAGATTTTTAACCAGATGTTGATTGCAAGACTGTAAAACAGATGTGGGGAATCAAGGTCGCTGTTAATAAGACTGTAGCTTCATGTGTTGTTGTTGATCCGTAGGGGCGCTAAGGATGTCCCAGGATACCACATGCTCCCATTCTCACAGAAACACTATGAAGAAGATATATTAATAAAACAATGAGTGATAGGCACAAAGCACAAGCTTCATGAGTAATTTAGATGTTTTTTTGTGTCGTTATTTGTTTGATATGCATAATTGTGTCACTCTCTGATTAGCTAACCCTGGAGGAAAAATACTTGACAGAAGTCTGAGTTTTTAGTTGATAAAAATAAGATCGAAAGTAGGTTGATATTAGCATGCCGTTGTTTTGACAACACAGAGACAGACAGAAATGATCCTGCATTGTCACCAAACAGAGTCCAGATGTGTGGTTTTGTTTGAGACACAACGGTTGTCACGTAATTGTCACGCCGTCCCCTGTTGTGTTTGATTCAGCTAGACAGATTGCTGTGGCCCGCCACTTCAACCTACAACGACCCCGTCTGTGGGTTCATCCCAAATGGCCAGAAGTCCACACTCTCCTGGTTGTTACTCACTTTTAATTTCCTTCTGAAGCCTTGTTCAGGGAAAGATCAATCAGTGCCCAAATGAATCATCATTCAGTGGGAAAGTTATTAAGGGGATTCCAATTAGTTCAAAAGTGGTTCAGTCACGATTGGTTCCCCACTTTTTTCACTCTTTCCTATTCAAATACTTTAAAGAAAGAAAATCCTTAAAGTAGAAGAAAAGCCTCCATCCCCTCTTTATCCCCGCCGGTCGGTTGTTCGGTGTGCGCAGCAGCAAGCAGGCATTGAGCTCTATCAAGTGGTATAAATCTTTAATTTCAGAGATCAGCATTAATGGCAGAAACAGCCTAAGATCTGGGCTCCGCTCCCTGTCTTTCATCCTCTCCGCTCACGGAATTCCAGAGGGGGAGGCTGCGCTCAATCGCTTGCTCCCATAAGTACACAAAATTAGCTGCTTAGCTGTTGATCTCCGTACATGATCCTTCAGAAAGCCCCTCTGTGTGTCCAAGGCTGCCTGGCTGGCTAGCTAGCTTTCTCTTCACGGGGGAGGAGGTGCAGGAGGAGCAGAAGGTCCAGGAGGTGCAGGGGGTGCGGGTGGAGAAGAAGGTGCAGGAGGTGCAGAAGAAGGAGGAGTACAGTAGGAGGTACAGGATGTGCTGGAGGAGTGGGAGGAGGAAGAGGTGTGGGAGGAGCCATGGGAGGGGCAGAAGGAGCTGGAATAGCAAGGGGCACGGGAGGAACAGTAGGCATAGGAGGAACAGGAGTGGGAGCAGGAGGAGGTCTCTCTTGGGGGGAGGGGGCGGGAGAGTAGAGATTGTCTTCTTACATTTCACTCCTATCACCCCAAACACTCCCGCCTCCTTCCTGCCCCACCCTTTATCCCACTCAGCCCTTATTGCCTGAATTCCTTGCCCGTCCAGCCCTCCCACCTGTCCAGCCTTCCCACCCATCCAGCTCTCCCTCCCGTCCAGCCCTCCCACCTGTCCAGCCTTCCCACCCATCCAGCTCTCCCTCCCGTCCAGCCTTCCCACCCATCCAGCTCTCCCTCCCGTCCAGCCCTCCCACCTGTCCAGCCCTCCCTCCCATCCAGCCCTCCCACCCCTCCAGCCCTCCCACCCCTCCAGCCCTCCCACCTGTCCAGCCTCCCGGTGAGCTGCAGTCTGCTTCCAAGAGGCTGAGCGTTATTTGTCATTAATCTGTGTATTGGCCCACGTCCTGTGTTGCATACTGAAGCCTCAAATTGGGAAAATTGTCAAATTAACTGGGGAGGACAAATGCACAGACAGCAAAGAAAAATGGAGAGAAAGAGTGAGTGGAGAGTGAGTGTAAAGAGGAGAAAGAGATAGGGAGAGAGAGAGAGAGATTGGGTCTGGTTCACAGTGCGAGGGCTAGATTTTGATCTATCGCTCCCTCGTTTGTTAGCTCAGGTTTCTCCTAATCAATCAATCTTCCCCTTACACCTTTCATATTCTGCATGGAGCCAGCTCTATTTCTATTCCTCCTGCTCAACTTCTGCATCAGTTATTCTCTGGTCTGTTCTGTACTACTGTGGTTGCCTTGTAGTGCTGCTCTTTAATGAGCCTAGGCAGTGCTGAAAATTAGGCCGGCTCCACTCTGCCGTCCGTGGAACTATCCCAAATGGCACCCTTTTCCCTATAAGAAAGTGCACTACGTTCGACTAGGGCCTGGCTCTGGTCAAAAGCAGTGTGCTGTAAAAAGGAATAGGGTGCCAATTAGCCCGCCAGCTGCCTGTGTTAATGGGGCCTGCCTGTGAGAAGCTGAGAGTGACTGCAGCTCTCGTTAGCCGGGCTAGCTGCTATTGATTGGCTGAGGCCACTAGGGGCCAGCCTCCCCCTCTACCTGCGGTTGACTTTGTACTTCTGCTGGAGTTGTAAGGGTCTGCTGAACAACAGGGACCACGCGCAGCTGAAACAAGCTCCATGAAACGCCTATCAATTAGGCTTTGAAGGTCAAGATAACTCTCCTCTGTCCTCTTTCTTTTATTTTCCTTCCACTGGTCCGCTCCTCCACTACTCCGTCTCATCCCTTGCTCCCTCGTCTTGAGCCGTCCGCCCAGCGGAAAGTATCTCCCGTCCTCTCTCTTTCTCTCGCCCGGCTCTCTCCAAAATACATCTGAAGACTCCATTCAATTAAATATCAGTGGGGCTGCAGCTGCTCTGTAAGTGAAAGGTCAAGCAAGTCCAGGAGGGTAAAAGAGAAAGCACCGCCCCCCCTCACACACACCCCCCATCACAACAAAGCGCCCCCCCGAAGCCTCCGTTCTCTCCTCCTAATGATTCCCACTGGTCAGCCCCTAACTGGCCGTGGTTCTAACCCCCAGCAGAAACAGCAGGCTGCCATGCGGCTGGGAGCACCGGGGCCGAGACAATCGATCAGGTGAGAAAGTACATATAATGATAACCCGCAGACATAATGTCAGGACCCGCTCCGCTTCCAATTGGTTGACATTCAGGTGGGCAGAGGAGCGGAGGGCTGACCGCACATCAAACGGATCTGGTGCTGCAGAGAAAGACGGAACGAAAGGGAGAAAGAGCTCTCACTCTCCTCCTCAGCCCGCTGTTAACCTCACCGAGATGAACTCTAATTATCCAGCCTGTGGCCTGGGGGGGGGGGGTTGGGCACCTCAGGAACCCCCGAAAACACCCCCGCCGATGCCCCACCACAACACAGCGCTCGATAACCATCAGCCCAAACACTGGCTAATTGACTCCAATTGGGCTTCATCGTTGTTGCTTCGGACCAATGAGGCGGTGGAGACCAGACGCTGTGGTCAAGGTGAGACCTGGAGGTAAGTGTGTGGACTTTAATGAAACTGGGCAGAGTGGTCCGCAACGCCAGAGGTTTCTACATTTTAGTTCTTAATAAGGCTTGTTCTGGCTTTGTGGTTCCTGGTTTTTGTCCGAAAACAAAAGTGTTTCAGGCGATCAAGTTGAAGGAAAAGATGGTGCTGATGGAACTGAAACTGAAAATATCAATCAGAAAGAAAGACGGTAATGAACAGTTTACACAGAATATATTAAGATCTACAACAACAGGGTAAATGTGACCTTTTGGAGGGGAGGCCGTCCTCCCAGCAGCCATGTTTTAGCCTTAGCTTGAGCTTTAGCATTCCATTTCTCCAGTTAACTGCAAGAAGACAAGTTGATCCGGCATACAGCAGCAGTTTCCTCCCACTCTGTGCCCTCTGACCCCTCTGAAGGAACATTGGTAAGTCCGGTTTCAACAAAGGTGCCACTGCCCACTTCAGTGTCGGTACAAGGAGAATGGCAGGGGATTATCAAGCGGCTGAAATGAGACAATAACCACCCCACAAACACATGCACACACACACACACACACATACACACCCTTTTCAGATTGAACTCAGGGTGTCTCATTGAGGTATAGACTAGACACACAGCCAGGCGGACAGACACCCTGACTCCAGTGCTAGATGAGATGTGGAATGTGCAGATAGTCGGTCCCCCTGTCGTCCCCTTGGCTGCCCTGATGCCCCGTCCCCATCAATAGGCCCGGACGGAACGGCAGCCAAGCAGTAACACAGGATGAATGTCGTCTGGTGCTAGTAAAACCATTAGGACTGTCTCAGACTGGAGAGAATACACAGAGGGAGAAGGGCAAGGGAGGGAAGATACTCTAGAGTAGGAGTGAGAGAAGAGAGTGGAGAGATACAAGAATGAGAAGAGAGACGGAGAGAGACAGAGAGGGGGGGGGCAGGGAGAGGAGCAAGATCTCTAAACACAACTGGTCAATCTTTTTCTCATCTTCTCTTATGTCTCCAGCCTCTCTTCTCTCACCCCCTCTCCCTTTTTCTTTTAATTTTATTTACTCTTCCCCAAACCCCTCTCCCTCTCTGCCTCTTTCTTCCTCTTTCCCCCCGTCTCTCCCTCTCTCCTCCTCACTCACTCTTTCTCCTCCCCCCGTCCTCTCCCCTATTTATCCCTCCCTCTTTCCAAAATGAGAGGGCAGACAGAAGGTGATCAAATTTCCCGTACTTTCAATATTATCTGAGTCTTTGCCCATCGCTGTGCCAGGAACCGCTAATGGTCTGAATGTCTTCTCAAACTAACCCTTTCGTCCTTCGGAGGGAACTTCATTGTCATTTCCAAGTCATCTACATGTCATCTATAGACTAGCATTGTAGCTCACACTTCTACACACACACGCGCACACACCTAACATTTCTTGTCGCCATCCATGTAGCAAGTGTTCTGAAGAACAGCCTGACAAGGGCGGGAACCTGCTGTGAATGAGTGAGCTGGGTCATTAAAAACTAATTGAATCTGTGTTTTCTTCAGTTTTCTGCAATGTTGCATTCGGTATATAACTCTCTCCATAAACTCTATCCAATACGGTTTGAAGACGGTGACAAACATAGGTGGCATACCGCCAACTTTCACCAAAACTGTGACAACAGTATGATTTTGGAGGTATAGTCAACCGTATGTAATGTTAACCTTTGAATATGTGTTTATTTTACATGAACGCCAAGAATATCTGCTCATTTCAATAGAATAAATCAATGGTAACAATTATCCAAGTGCAATCTGTGCTCCGACAAATATCAAACAGAGATTTAATTAACAAGCTAAAATAGATTTTAATCAATACTAAACTAATTTAAGAGCATCAAAGACAAACGTCAACCAGTCCAGATTAGTGACACATAATGACTAAAATCTCAGAATAAATTCCAATCAACTAAGCAACATTATTATTGTTAGTGAGGCTGAAGAACCCCATGCCAAGGAATTTAGAGAGAAAAACAATGCAAGGATCAATCCCATGATTTACGTTGATTTCATGACACTGAAGACATTGCATCTGGTCAATAGCTCATGTCCTCCGTGAGTGAGTCCAAAATGACGCCCTACTCCCCCAATAGAGCTACGGAGACACTGGAGCCTGGTCCTGTAGTGCACCGATTGGGGAATAGGATGTCATTTGGCAGGCTGGCCACGTATAGCTCTGGCTAATCTCTGAAATACAGCAGTCAAATCTTGCGTAATTTTCGGTCATCTGCAGATTATGCCCTGTCCAATGATTGGGTATTGACCACAGCTCCCATCCCGGGAGCGCTTGATGTGACTGGAAGACGGGTCACATTTAAATATCCCACTGACCAGCGTCTTATTGCAGTTAAAACCCTGATCTATAACCAGATTGCGTTTGTGTAGCTCGAGGAAAAACGGAGAAGTTCATAATAATATGATTATCTCAAATTTCAGAGTTGTGGTGGTGTGGTCACATTGCACCGGCTGCTGCCGAAATAACAAGCCTTAGACCATAGGCCACTGGTCTAAAATAGTGCACTACAAAAGGAATAGGGAGGCGTTTGGAATGCCTCCACTGAGGATAACGCTGATGAGGGGGTGCGTAATAAAAGAAATATATAATATCAGGTTTATTATTGTTATTTGAAATGACCGATTTTCAGGAAATGTAAAGCTATCGATCTTTTTATGGAATTTCTGGTTCCTTTGCCAGGAAACACACATTATGTTACTCATATTAATTGTGTAATCATTTTTATTGTCAATGTTAATGTTTGTTCTAGAATAATGATGGACAAACATTTTTTAGACCAGTTTCATGTTGTATTTCGGGAACATGGCCTTCATTTATTCCAACATAATTTAACTCATTTCCATTGGTGCTGTTAGAGTACTATTTTAGCTAAGGGCATTTTCTGTCCAAGGACCAGTTTCAATTCCCCAAATACACTTTGTTCAAACTAAACATTCCACTTAGCTGTTCTGTAGTCCAGACGACATTCAATCAGTCCACTCGTATGTCAGCTGGTCAGACACCAGAGGCCACACACACACGCACACACACACACACACACACACACACACACACACATACACATTTAAGAGGAAACATAGTCCGTAAACAGAATGCCTGGCCTTTAAAACAAAGTTAAGGTGAAAACGGACAGCTTTCCTCATGGCAGTGTGTGTGTGTGTGTGTGTGTCTGTGTGCGTGTGTGTCTGTGTGTGTGTGTCTGTGTGTGTGTGTGTGTAAGCGAGGGAGTCTTGGCTGAGGACAGTAAAGGTTGCAACACCTTTCTTCCTGCCAGACTCCTCATAAGTCTGACAGTCCCTCAGTGTTACCACCCAGTCTCCCGTTGGCCAAGCAAACACAAAACAAAAAGCCAAAGGTTTGTGCGAATGGTGCCTTTGACCTTTTACTGATGGCGTGTGTGAGTGTGTGGTGTGTGTGTGTGTGTGTGTGTGGGCCAGGCTGACGGCTAGCTGTGGGGCCGTTGTGCATCTTTTAGGCCGGTGGTCCATTGGGGCACATGGCGTATTATTTGTCTTCCCTGTCTGAAGGACGGTGGTGGGGGGATTACCAACAACACCAGCCTTCTCCTGGATCCATCTAGATGTGCTCAGAACATGTTGTGCTTACTATAGCTACAACCTCCACATATAAAGTCCTCAAGCCTCTGGTCACGCGACAGAGATTATCTGCGGTCTGGTGGCAGATGGTGTATTCGTTAGAGCATCTGACCAATAGCTAAAAGGTTGCTGGATTGAATCGAATAATCTATTATTCTGTCCTTGAGCAAAACAGGTGACTCTAAATGCTCCCTGCAGATGTCACCACACCTCTCCAATTAGGAACATTTCGTTTGGACATGTGCAATGTCTTTCCTTCCGGATTTTGTGATATCCAGTTTGTGGTTAAAATCCAGCCCTGTCGCAGAAACCCCTGGTGACCTCAGAAGCACACCGGTTCTGGTACTTATCATGCCGGCTGCTCAGTCAGGAAGCCTGGACCGTAAACCTTAAGTGTCAGAAGGAACGCATTTTCCGGTATTTTATATTTAGTTTTTCTTGGGTATGGAGGTCATATATTTTATGACAGAGGTCATATTGATCTTTGTGTCTTCCGAGCCTGCCTTATATCGCTGCAGTGAGGCAAGGCCACAGCTCTGAATTAAACTTCCAAAAAACAGGGATGGGAGAAGAAAATGTGCAGAAATACCAGGTTCCTGGATGGACATGAAGCTCACAACATGTTGCCCAATGTCTTCTGGGATCTATTTATTTAGCAAGCACGTTAATAAGAACCAATTTCCGACATGCACAGGCAAAAAAACGCCTACACCTGAACATTACAGCTTTGCCGGCATGTATTTATTTTTTCGGTCTGATCCAATAGGCTACTACTTCAATTAGTGCTGAAGACGGCTGCTAGAATCCTAACTAGAACTAAAAAGTTTTAACACATTACTCCAGTACCAACCTCTGGCTGCCTGTTAGGGCTAGGGCTGATATTAAGTTTTTATTGTTAACCTATAAAGCAATACATTGACTTGCTCCTACTTACCTCGCTGAAATGATCCAGCCATGCAAACCTACACGTAACCTAAGATCGCAAGCTGCAGGCCTTCTAATTGTACCTAGAATTTCTAAACATACAGCCGGAGGCTGGGCTTTCTTTCATAGAGCTCCACTACTGTGGAATGATCTGCCAGTTGAGGTTAGAAATGCAGACTCAGTGCAAACTTTCAAGTGTCTACTAAAGACTCATCTCTTCAGCGTGGTCTATGATAAAGTGGAGTCTGGCCAAGGGGTGTGAAGTTGAATGGAAAGACTTGATACTGTCCACCCTTGCTGTCTTGCCAGGTGGGCTCTCATCGGCACTGGGATGCCCTCTCTCCAATGCCATTTGGGGGCGGAGTCACTGACTTGTTGTTGTCTGTCTGTTGCGCCCATTGTGCAATTGGGGTGAACTCTGCTGGCCATACTCAGCCTTCATTTCAGGGTGGTTGCGGTTGGTTGGTGTCCCTTTGGTTGATGCTTGGCAATGTGGGTGGATTAATTTCCTGCCTGTTGGGCCCTGTCCGGGGCCACAGTGTCACTGGACCCCCCTGTCTCAGCCCCAAGGTTTTACCTTGCTATATTATTGTGCCAAGGGAGTAGGGTCAGTTCTCCTTCTCCTCTGTAAATCCTTCTAAACTTAAAAAATGCACTCTCTAAATTTTCCTTGTGTCCTGCTCCATTTAAACTTAGGAGGACATGAGGTCTTGGCCCACACCTCCCAAGTACCAGGCCCTAAAGATTCGTTGCTGCCCCTGTCCAAAGTCCTTCTGGCTGTGTTGCAGATCAAGACGATTGACAAGGTTTTCATCGTCCCCAAGGCCAGGAGTTCTGCCCTGGAGGGGTCTGATTAGAACAACTCTGGTCCCAGTATATCACGTACAAAACTGTTTACAACAAATAAATCACGTCATAATCAAATCCAGAGCTCTACCTGGTTAGGTTCGTTCATACTACACCTGGAAAAATTCTAGGAGTTGTCTTCCCGCCACAATCTGAGGTTCTACCTACAGGAAGTCCTTTGAATAGAGTAGAGTCTTGGGTCCATTGAACAGCCGGGCGCTAGCTAGCACATGACCGGTGTGCCTGGGGTTATGGTGAGGTACCTGCCCACTGTGGTATCACCGTCGGTGGCTAATCCTGACCACAGGGCACCAGAGTTCTATTGACACGACAGCATCTGCAAGCAGCATCTGTAACATGTTCTCTTGTTCCCATAGACCTCATTAGTCGTTAGTTTAACAGTAGTTAGCCAACGGGACAAATGCGTTTCTTCATTCTTCACTCCAAGGATAGCAGCAAGACTCTCGTCTTGTTCTGGGGAAGAAAAAGGACTGGATTGTGAAAATCCTGAACTATCTCTTTAAATCATCTGGTAGCGCAGGCAGGCATTGTTTGTCAGAGCCAGAGTTCCATTACATTACAGCTTTCCATTATCATGTTTATATCCATTTCCCAGCCGCGTAACAAGGTTTTTTTCTGCATTTTTTTTCAAGCTCAATCATCACTTTCTAATAGCTCAATCTGCATGCAGGTCTGTTGTTACGTGCCAGACTTAGGTCCCAAATGGACACCTATTCTCTATGTACAATGCTTCTGGTCAAAAGAAGTGCACTGTTTAGGGAATAGGTTGTCATGTGGGAGCCCCCCCCAGGGCCCTGTTCCTGCACTGTGCTTGTTAATGAACATACAGCAAACTCGCACCCTGCAGACCTTTTCCATTGTAGCGACTGCCACAAGGCTTTCATTACGCGCCCATACTCTCACAGCCGGACAATGGAGGAACGGTGCGGGAAGACAGGAGTGGAGCAGGTAATCTGTCTGGATGGGAATGGAAAACAATGGGGGAACCGCTGGCAGGGGGCGGGCATGAAGGCGAGGGGGAGGGAGTGGGTTGGCGTGGTAATAACCGGACAAACCCCGGAGTTATTTAATGAACACTGTTGAGTTTAATCACAACGAGCCAAGCGGGACTGTTTCAGAAACACCGGTGGTCAAGCCGTGTGAGGGAGCGAGAGACAGTGAGAGTCAAGTAACTTATTGAGCCTCCTGTGGAAAATGAGTTAGAATCACAAAGTTAATCTGAAGAGAATCTATAGAAAACGAAGAGGGGTGCTGCTGGGATACATGTATAGATTGGTAGAATGAGGCTATCTTTGTATTATTAGTCCCAAAAATATACATTAATATACTAAATAATTATTATAAATACAGCTCCGGAAAAAATTAAGAGACCACTGCACCTTTTTCTTTCCTTTCCAAAAAGCTGAAAAGGAAAGTTCTGAGTGAGGAACAGAAGCATTCAATTTGCAGTGGTCTCTTAATTTTAACCCTTCTGTTCCTCACTCAAAACCTTCCTTTTCAACTTTTTTGGAAAGGAAAGAAAAAGGTGCAGTGGTCTCTTAATCTTTTTACGTAGCTGTATATCAATATGATAAAAAATATTTGTATATAATAAAATGTATTTAGAAAATGAATAATGTTGGTTTCATTTGTCTTTGACTAAGCGGTTTGAATCAGGGTGAAATGCTCACACTCAGGTTGATAATATAATCTGCAATGTAGCTGACAGTGATGTTAATTAAACTGTATATTTCCTTCCTTACCGCAGCGTGTGCAACCTTTGACCCCGGCTGTCAGATCCCTGACCTTATCCATGAGCCTAGAGTAGACCCTAACCTCAACCATACCAAGAGATAACACACACCCACATCCCATCATCCACTGCCTACAGTCCTGCATCGAGTCGGTTGCCCGCGGTTCCCCACGGTTGAACCACACATTAATCACTCAGTGGGTGCAATGAAAACATTATTTTAACTCGCGGGTCAGCTTGTGGTTCAGAACTATTATTTTGCGGTTTGGAAGACAAAATATTATTTACGTGAAAGATAGATAATTATCTACGACGCAGTGAGGAAATGGAGTAGAAACCTTTCCCTGCCCTCACGTGAAAATATCATCAGTTGCTACATAGCAACGCTACTCAAACTTTTTGGCTCACACGAAAATGTTTAGCGAACGGGAGAAATGAAAATGACTGTAAGTGAATAAACAAACCATTTATTCGTGCACAGCCGCTGGACCAGCGAAATCCCTGCTTTGGAATTATTTGGGGGTTTCATGGATAAGAACAACAACCCGGTTGGTCATGGATGGACAGCCTACATGAGGAAGCAAGTAGGCGTGTGGTATTTGATTGCATGAACACACTGTGTATAGCTAGCATTTTGTTAAAGGGATAGTTTGGCCCAGATTCATATTTAGGTTGAGGTCCACTTACCCTGAGTTGTTCCTGAAGGCACATAGTCATTTTTCAAATCAAATCATTACTTGGCTGTGTCCCAGTCTGTGATTAGCATTATTAGCATCGTCCAAATACATGAATGGAAACGGTGCATCCCAGTTTACAAAAGCTGCTTTGCAAGCGGAGAAATACTCCAAAACACTCCAAACTAAGACTAGTGGTGTTGTTTACCTCAAAGAACCTGACAATGTTGTATTCCTCGAAATAAAGTCTTAATTTTCACAACATACATCTCATTTTCAAATAAACTGGTACTTGCTGTGTTTACGGGTCAGTTTTGTTCACAAATGTATCAATCTGCTTGTTCTTTCAAGAAAAGTAAGTGTATCCGTCACAGTTGGTCACAGTAAACAAAAGTTAGCATTCACTAGCTAGAAATCAAGTTACCTATTTCATTGTAGATATTCACCTCGGACAGTGAAAGTTTATTTGCTTGAGAGAGAAAGGAAAATGCATCATATCTGACTCTGAATATGACCAGGAAGTATACTTTGTTCGGGGGATAGAGCCTTACTTGTTCGAACCAGAATATACAGAGAATGAATTGACTGAACTAGAGGCTCGGACAGCAGCTGAGGAGGAGGGCGATGGTAAATTAATCCCCAGCCCTTGCCCAGAATATCTGGAAATTGGTGGTGTAGTTGTGGATCATGGAATCTAATGCCAACCGAAACAGAATGCTTTTGTTGCAACAAGTGGGAACTGTTGATGCCAATGTTGGAGAACATGAATGATCCAGTCCCTGAAGCTGAACTCATTCTAAGATGTGTGGTTGATCATCCGGATTTCGCCCCGCTCATAACACCTGGGGTGCTGGAGACTTTTATTTACATTACAAAAATAAACAGGGAAAGACATTCTAGGCCCAATGGACCCAATGGCCAGCTCTTAAAAGAGTAAGTGGCTACCTAACATTTGCAAACAAGTGTGTAAGGTAAGGCTATTAATTTGGATAGCACATTACATACACGGGGCAATCCAAAGTACTTTTTAGGATTAGGCCTAAAAAGAAAAAACAATCAGGCATACCAAAAACTAAATTTAGCATAAAGTTTATTAGATTAGATTTGATTAGTTTCAACTTTATTGTCACTGAACTTGTACAAGTACAGTGCAACAAAATGCAGTTCGTGGCTAACCAGAAGTGCAAATGGGGGAGGGCAGAAAATGTACTAAGTACATGTATGTACAAGAGAATGTATATATGGGCAATTAATGCAAATGCATTACATATGGCTGTTCTAAATGTGCAATGTTAGCAAATAGAGGAGGGCAGAAAATTAGTATCATGTAAAAAGTATAATGTATGTACAACTGGGATAAATAGTTGTGAGGGTACAATTCTCAATGGCATTCTGAATTTCAATCGAAGCATATTGAAGGAGTAGGGTAGCATGTGCAACTGAAATGCGGGGATAGCAGCAATGAGGTTCCCGAGGTAGATGCATATGTAACAATTGAAAATGCAAGTACAGTGGCAGTTCTAAATGTGCAATGAAGGAAATTTTAAGGTGCAAGTCGGCATGTACAAATGAAATACAGGAATAGCAGCAATGACACGTATCTGAAGACAACTGAAAACATCCATATCAGACTTTGTAAGGCAGTGACAGAGTCCAGTAGTACAAAGGGTGGGTGTGGTTAGTGATGGGTCAGAGTTCAGCAGGGTTAAAGTAGTTGGAAAGAAACTGTTCCTCCTGAGCCTGCTGGTGCGAGAACTGAGAGACTTGTACCGCCTGCCTGATGGGAGAAGGGCAAACAGTTTGTGGCATGGATGTGAAGGGTCCCTGGTGATGCCACGTGC
Organism: Esox masquinongy; assembly: GCA_016801175.1. NCBI lineage: Eukaryota > Metazoa > Chordata > Actinopteri > Esociformes > Esocidae > Esox > Esox masquinongy. The sequence goes on along the minus strand of JACXGI010009856.1, from coordinate 1,938 downwards.
CCTGTGCAGACATCTCTTGCGCTGGTGATCTACGATGGCTGGGAGCTGGGCACCCGTGATGTGCTGGGTGGTTTTCACCACCCGTTGCAGGGCCTTCCGGTCGGCTACAGAGCAACCATCAAACCACACTGTGTTGCAGTTAGTCAGAATGCAGCGGTAAAAGCTCACAAGGATCTTTGAAGACAGACGGGCCTTCTTCGGCCTCCTCACGAAGTACAGGCGCTGCCGCGCCTTTTTGACCAGGGCTGAGGTGTTGAGAGACCAGGAGAGGTCCTCGGCGGTGTGGACCCCCAGGAATTTGAAGCTGGACATGCTCCACCTCAGCCATCAATGAGAACTGGGACGTGACTGCTGCCTTTAGATTTCCTGTAATCCACAATGAGCTCCTTGGTTTTCTTTGCACTGACGGCCAGGTTGTTATCAGTGCACCATGCCGCTAGGCACTTGAACTCCTCCCTGTAGTCTGCCTCGTCATTGTCACTGATCAGGCCAACCACTGTGGTGTCGTCTGCGAACTTGACAGTGGTGTTGAAACTGTGTACAGGAACGCAGTCGTGGGTGAAGATGGAGTACAGGAGGGGGTTCAGCACACAGCCTTGTGGAACACCAGTGTTCAGTATCAGGGTGGAGGAGGTGAAGTTATCTAATCTAACAGACTGGGGTCTGTTGGTCAGGAAGTCCAGAGTCCAGTTGCAGAGAGAGAGGCTGATCCCAAAGTCATGGAGTTTGTTGACCAGCCTAGAGGGAATGACTGTGTTGAATGCTGAGCTAAAGTCTATGAACAGCATTCTCACATAGGTGTTGGTTTTGTCCAGGTGGGTCAGGGCAGAGTGTAAAGCTATGGAGATGGTGTCCTCTGTAGACCTGTTTGACCAGTAGGCAAACTGGTAGGGATCCAGTGTTGGGGGAGGCAGGACTTAAGGTGGGCCAAAACTAGTCTTTCGAAGCGCTTCATAATCGTGGGGGCGAGTGCGACAGGTCGAAAGTCATTCAGGCTAGACACAGACGACTGCTGACGACTGTCCAAGTTAGCAAGACGAACACCTAGTCATTAGCTAACCCATTTCAAATTAATTTGCTGAGGAATTTCTAGAATGTCTCATGTCAACTGTAGGTTTTTTATATTGTCAAGTCCACACTCAATGTCTTGTGATCAGACGATCTGTTTATAGTCAAAAGTGCTACCTTTCTGCTTTGAATCAAGCAGCAAGCTAGGTTGCTATTTTGCTGGACATTGCCAATCAGGCAAGCATTTATCTGATTACGATATGAAAACAAGTGAAGCCTCAAATCTCTCCCACGTCCCTTGTACCTTTGCAAACAAAACATGACCGCGGCATTTTCCTTAATGATAAATACAATGCTGAAGTCCTCCGATGAAAATGGGCCAGCTAGTGAAGCTACCTGTCTTCACGTATCTTTTTGAGGTTAAAGTTCACACCCACCTCAATGACATCATTGCAGAAGAACAGAAGCTGTGTGGTGGCTATAGGAAATAGTTTGCTACTGCCAATTTGAAGTCACTAAATTTCGCCGGCTCTTTCGTCAGAATACAGTTAAAAAATTGATGCTAGCACGACAGATTAACAAATGTAGTTTGAAGAGTAGTTTTCCACTTGCAATGCAGCTTTTGTAAAGCGGGACGTGCCGTTTCCAATTATGAATTTGGACGATGCTAATAATGCTAATTGTAGACTGGGACAGAGCTGAATAATGGATTGTTTTGAAAAATGACTCCATTTGCCTTCAGAAATAACTCCGGGTATGTGGACTTTTGCCAAAATATGAATCTGGGCCAAACTATCCCTTTAAGTGAAATGGTTCAAAGAACCAGAACCCTAAATTTAATTAATTTAAATAATTTAACAAATTTGAAGTTAAGGATGACAGATTAATTCTATCTGGGGGCACTGATAAGTTTATATATTTTTTTGCGAT
>JACXGI010009855.1:0-29188 GCA_016801175.1 Esox masquinongy | reverse complement strand
CAGAGTATTGTTAAAGAAAAGGTGATGCAACACAGTGGAAAACATGCCCCTGTCGCAATTTTTTTGAAACGTGTTGCTGGCATAAAATTCAAAATGGGCATGTAGTTTTCCTTTCCAAAAACAATACAATTTCTCAGTATCAACATTTGATGTGTTGTCTTTGTACTATTTTCAATTAAATATAAGGATAAATGATTTGCACATCATTGCATTCTGTTTTTATTTACATTTTACGCAGTGTCCCAAGTTTTGCCGGACTGCGTAAGTGCAGCCGGCCTAGAAGAGCGAATGTCTCTTACTGAGTGAGTGAGTGAGTGACTGACTACCCCTTGTTAAAACCCTTCAGCGTCTCAATCCGCGGATCCGCGGATGAAGCTCTCTGTGTACATTTGCATAAATATTAAAGAAAATATAATCGCTATAATCGTCCGGTTTTAATGTAGATCACCTTCGTGAAGCGTTCTGTGTATAGTTTGTGTTGCTATGGGGACCACAGCCTGCAGGAGGAAAACTTGTCACCAGGCAACAACATTGACCATGCAGCTTAGAAATGCTAACGAGTAAAGACCATACGGATTACAAGGGTGTACATCGCTATTTATGATGTATTGAACTGTAATACATTGTTTGTATTATAAATATGATATAAAAATTGTCTTCTGTCAACATAGTATGAGGATGTTCTTGGGTATTTGGAAAAAATTTGGTTATTTTTCTGATTTTATGAAAGTCCAAACTGGGCTACCGATCTCGTGCTGCTATCTGGTGGCCGTTTAGTGTCATTCGCACAAAGAGAATTAATTTACTTTCTTTCTAATTAATTTTATAATGTTTTATTTCTAGGTAGAAGAACCAAATTGTTTTGGGGTGCCTATATTTTTACCTTGTTTTATTCATTAGTTTCAACCGAATGCAATATGACAGTAAAGGCATGGAACTATCAGGGAATACCATTGAAACAAAACTTCATAATGGTTTCAGTCAAATTTTATCATACTGAATGGCAGAAATGTTTTCTGAAAAATATTTTTTTGCCTTTCCAACAAATATTTTTTTGCCTTTCCAACTTCTGGTGACCCAGAAGTCTGTTTTTATGTGTTGTTATTGTAGCTGAGGGTGTTGTGAATACCAGGATATACAATATACCATGATATCTGTGACAGAAATGAAACTAGGACCCAAAATGTCCAAGTAGTGAAATCCGGCTGAAATCCCCTCGGACCCTGAAGTAATTTAAATAGCATAATGGTTTGAGACACGGGCTACGGAACAACAGCGTTCGACTCCCATAACAGTCAAGACACATTATGCCTGAGGTTCAGGACAGACAAAACTTCGCTGGCTACACGATTCTCTCGTCTTTTCACTTAAACAAAAGTCAGTTATCGTCACCTATATTGATAGATACTTTATCAATGTCATTCACGAATGGCTAATTAGCTGTTAAAACGGCCAGTGACAAAAGAGGATTTGTTCAGGACAGACAAAAACCTCGCTGGCAACAGTATTCCGTAGGTACATTATGGAAAGCCTAAAATGAAACTGTTTACTGTTATATTGCGACTATTTCTGGTGGATTTTCGAATTATGTCTTAGGATTTCTTCAGGATAGACAAACACTTCGCTGGCTACACGATTCTCTCGTCTTTTCACTTGATGAAAAAGTCTGTTATCGTCACCTATGTTGATACAGTAGTTATTGTATCAATGTCAATTACGAATGGCTAATAAGCTGTTAAAACGGCCAGTGGCAAAAGCCATACAGTTCATAGATGCTATTTGTGGTGGATGTAAACTTAATAAGAAACGTTACTCAGTTTAACACAATGCTTAATGGTGTCTAACGAAATATTCAAACCTGTCTTCTGTAAATAGTAGCTAACGTTTCTAGTGGACGGAGAAGTAAATCCTCTCAATTTCAAAATGTAAATGCCTTGGAAAGCAAAGGTACGTTTTGCTAATCAATATAACCTTTCAGCCAGCCCACCACCATTTTTTATAGAAATGTATGGAGGTTAAAACATTTTTTTGTGATCGTAAATATGTCATGTATGGACATTTTTTTGACAAGTTGCAGTTCGTGAAATTCCACTTGGGCCAGAGACCATGTAACCTAATATCAAAGTGATCTGTCTTTTTTCTCTGTACCGGAAGGCAAGAAAGCTAGCTAAAACGTTCTAGTAGAAACTTCAGAGAAGACTAAGATCTGACATCTGTAATACAAATAAAAATAAATTATAATGTAATTCAACAAAATAGTAAGGTGGCCAATAATTGGAGACGGTGTCCGAAATAGGGGGTCGTATTTTTTAGTGACAAAACTAACCAACTACTGAAAATATTAATTTCCCATTAATGACATGCTAGCTAACATGTATGTCCCTAATAATCATCAGGAACACCGTTGCAAAACTGTGCGTGTTTCACAGATTCATGTTTGTTTGGGTTTGATGTTAACATATTGCAACGTATTCTGTTCAGAGGAAGGGAGATCCAGTTGTTAAATGTTTCTTTTTTTAATTATGATCAATTTTTAATTACTTTATTCCGAGATGAATGGGCTAATGACTTAATCTGTTTTTGAAATGATTCGGAATGACAGAAATCTCACTTAGAAACCGAACATACTGTATGTAGATGTTCATTTACTATAAACTATAGTTGACAAAGGTATTTTGGCTACATAGTACATGAGTTTTTGTGACTTTTATTGGTGTTGGATGGATGAAGACAGAGTGGACTTTAATTTCTTTATTTAGATAGAATTTTAGGCAGATTAGATCAGTGTCTAACACAAACTACGAGACAGGTACACTTTTAGCCAACCTTGACCAAAAATAACCTTATTTTGATAGACTTTACACCTGTTGTTACTCTAAAAATACATGATGAAAAGATGTTTTGGGGAGTATGCCCAGACCCCCCAAAACGAGGTTTAGCCCCCCCGTCCCTGATTTTCTTGGGACGTCCCTGTTTGTAGCTAATGCAAGCTAAAGTTACCTCCTTGTGTAGACGATACAGTATTAACTTTAACTAGCGCTTAGCGACTTCAATACACATCACTAATAAGTCAGGTATGAAAAAAAGACAGAACAGACTAAACTAGCTTTAAGATTATCACAAACTATTGAGGCTATGCTGACCAGTGGACCAAAGTAATTTGATGGTGAAACAGTTTATAAGAATTTGATGGTGAAAATATAGTTTTAAGAACTAGGAACAATCTGGCTAATCCAATGGCTAACTAGTGGAAATTTGTAAAACTGTGAGGAGAAAAATGGCTGTTACACACCCAGCTCCTCACTTCAACATTTTTTGCATGTTTGCCATGGCTCTCTAAAAATGTAATCCATTTTTGCATGACACCTAGGTTTTTGAGAAGCTGAATAAAGATACATTACAACAGAATTAAAAATTGCATTGCAACCCTCTAATTAGGGACTTACTTAAACCAGGGATACCAGGTAAGTGCAATTAATGACGAGGTAGAACAAAAAAACAGCAGGCTTGGACCTTGTAGGCTAACAGCTAAGTACCACTGCGCTATGCCAAGCAGGACAACTCTGTTAAGATTATAAACTGATGTCAACTTAATTTGCAGCATGATGCACAAGGAAATAGTTTGCTTTGGGAGGAAAATTAGAAATACATTTTAATTGGCAATTAAAACCGATCTATATAGATACTGTAGGTACGTTTTGATCCCGCTAAGAAATTCCAATACAGACAGAAAATGCCACTTATTAGTTTAACTATTTATTGGAAACATGTACAATAACTTTTTTACAAGGTCTTGGCGTTACGTTCTGCTCCTCTTGGGCAACTCACTACAATCACATAATTCTGTATACGATTTTACAAATAACAATATCATTTTTTGTACCAAAAGTACTGAAATAACATTTGAAATAACATTTTTCAAAAGAGGTGCAAAATGAGGTTAATGTAACCATAATATGATTTGATTTTTTTTCTCTAAAAGAACTCACCTGCTCATACACCTTGAAGGTGGCCTGTAGCTGAAGGTAGTTTCTGTTAGCCAGGATAAAGCTGAAAGTGGATTCATCCGTTCCAAAACGTCCCTCACCAGCCTAAATAGTCCATTTGAGTGAAATGTAATCTGATAGGAATAGTAAATGTACTTCCTGATACTACTATGATTTAGAATGCATTTCCCTATACCATACCTCAAACAGGGCAGTGGCATCAGCTTCAGCCAGACCCTCATCCACTTCATAACTCTCATCTCTGGTGCCCTAGAACAGAAAACTTTCACTGACTAAATGTAGCCTTTCTGTCGGGCTTAGGATATTGTGTCTGGCTTTCGTTTTACTAATGAAAATAAATCTGAAACGCAAGTACACAGCCAGTTTGTGTGTGTGTCACTCTCTCAGGCAGATTGAGCTTTATTTCACTCCAGAGATGGGAACAGGAATGGTGTTACAAGGCTATAGTCCAAGACTGAAACCTAGAGCTACTTACCTGTAAAAGAAGAGTGAGCAGCTTTCTCACATCTCCACTAGTGTCCCCTTCGACATCTTCCTCCAGGTCCCGTTCATGCACTAGAGAAGTCGCAGAGAAGCAATGAAAAAGAGAGAAAGACGTACATACAAAACATGACAGTGATTGCAGATCCATTTTTCTCTGACCTTTAGAAAAAAAATCTATAACTTACAGAAAAGAGCCAGGTGCTTTGGTGCAAATCACCTTCTGTGTAATTATGTATTTTCTATACGCTTTTTACAAAGTAGCCTAGGTGTAATTTATTAGAATTACACCTCGCAGCTGCCACACCGAAGAAGGTTAACATAGTTGACAGTGGGCTTGTTAGTTTCTGAAGGAACAATAGTCTCCTACTTACGGCTATGAAAAACCAAGACTCCTGCCAACTGCTATTTGCAATATGGTGGCCTGTGTTGAAGAACACTAATCTAAACAGATTGCCTTTCTCCTTAGGCTATATAAGCTGCTTATTTTATTTATTGTTGAAATAACTGTAACACTTCTCTAAAATTAAAAGGTAAACACATCTGAAGTCCCTTTGTGAATGCTGATGTCATTAATTATATTTGAGGCAATGGGAACAGAAGTAGTGGAAAACAACACCCATTAATACAAAATCAAAATGGAATATGGAGTAAAAAAAAAATGTCAGGAAGGGCGGAATCATAAGGTGCCCTGTAGAGGCTGCAACATCTTAGCATGCAAGCTACTTGGGGGGAAAACACATAAGAACAAAAAGAAAACTACAAATAAAATAGATAACAGCACTGACTCTGCCCAATAAGTTCCTCACAGCATTACAACTACATTGGCAAGTATTCCATTATAAATAATTAAGCAAAAAGACAATTTGATTTAGTGCAGTGTGAGGGAGCATTGTTACTTACCCTGAAAGTAGCATTCTTTGAACATATGAATGTCCTGTTGGAAAAGAGAATGAGAAATCAAAATCTTAAGTAGATTGTTACATTTCTAATCATAAAGGGCACTGACTATTTCTCATGACTAATAGAATTCTATTCAGAATAAAACTGAAAAATACATTATTTGTGGCTGTGCATAGAATCTCCACAAGGGTATCCTCATCAGTGCCTGCTCCCTTCATTGCCCTCCTGAGCTCCTTCACTGCATAGACGACTGGAGGGTCTAGCATGGCCAGGACAGCCTTCTCAAAGTTCCCCCCCAGCTCACTCTTCAGCACATCCACCAACTCCTTCTCCAGTGAAAAAGACAAAGAAACAGTGACCAAAAAACATTCATTATTATACCATTGTGTACTATGTCTTCTTAATATTTAAATGGGTAGGACTTGCATACATTTTATTTGATACATGTCAGTCTTGGGCACAATCAAATTCTTTCTGCCTTCAATGAAAAGATGACCAGCAGATTGTCCTGTGGGCTTACTGTAATTGCAATTTCCACAAGTCCTCCACAAATTAATGACCATGTCGTTCACAGAGCAGGTTGACAACATTTAAAAATTGTAAATGCAGGACAACGTTTTGCCAGACATTGCCTGCCATCCACTTTAATGGCACGAATGAGCTCATCTATGTATACGCATTAAAACCGACTGATTCAGGGTGCAACATTCTGCGGTCTCCCTAGAAACACTACATTTAGTCCAGCTTGCAACATAGTGGGCGAGTCTTATTGTGGGTACATTGCTCATTGAGCTGAGCACTTTGTTTGATGGATGTTCATGTAAACCTTTGTACCACAGAGAAACTGGGTGGACAAGGAACAATGCTGAGTTACTTAAAAAATCTACATATATTAGCGACCCATACGGGAAGCGTGTTGATATGATTTATGCTTTATTAACCTGTTCTATGTTTTGTGGGGTTTAAAACACTGGTCAACCTCGTTTCGGACAATCTCAGGAAGGTCTAAAAGGTTCCGGTAACAGAAGTTCTTGTGGTTTGTGGAGTTGCAGGAGGGGTTAGGCAAGGGGTCTGTATTCAGCAAGTTTAAGAATATGTTTAATGTGTGTTTGTTACACGTCCCTATTACCTTACCAAACAGCCAATAGAATGGTGTGCCTCGATGGTGTCAGTGCTAAAGCCTAATGGCAACGTCTGCATCTGTGTTGATCTAAAACCCTTGAAGAAAATGTTGAAAAGGGAAAACTACATTCTTCCCACAATGGAGAAAAATGTGTCATAACTGTCTGGAGCCAGTGTTCACCACACAAGATGCTGTTAGTGGCTTCTACCAAATCCCTTCACATGGTGAAAGTTGCAAGCTGACAAATTTCATCATCTCTTTTAGGAGATACCGCTTCAGTTGTCTGTCGTTCAGGACGACCAGTGCTCTCAAGACAATTTATGTTTCAATCAGGTTCAAGTTCAGGGTTTGCCTGGGCCACTCAAGGATATTTACAGACTTGTGGATGTCCCAAAACCACACATTCTTCAATGACCTTTAAGTTTATTGCTCCATTCATCCATCGTAGTTCCTGCTGTTGAGAACCATCCCCATCACATGATACTCCCACCACCATGCATCATTAAGGATGGTACGAGCCAGACGGCAAGCGCTGCCTTGTTTTCCCCAGACGTGGCACTTGGGTTACACTGAGTTTGGTCTCATCATGGGTAACTTCGCAAATTTCTGGTCTCCTGAGTGGAAACTTTAAAGTTGTGAAAATTCTGCTGGCACACAATTACTGTGAACACTGAGCTGTATCCACTTGACGTTACAGTTTCAGACAATAGCCAATAGGCTAGTTGATTATAATTTAGGCCTATAAGAGTGCCATACAAACAAAAACAGTGGAGCAAAGAGCTACCGCAGGATTACCGGGCCCTGATGACTCATAGCTGTCCCTATCCAAAGTCCTTGTGGTTGTGCAGCAGATCAAGTTGCTGCCTGATGATTCCTACAGCCACTGCCCACACCCCACCTGATTGTCCTTGTCTACATGTTTATGCAGCTGACATGGATTCCGGACACAGCCCACATTTATTGACCGGTCTTCTGATCATGCAAAAACATTGAAAAACTACTCTTATAATCTTCACCCGGCACAGGCAGAAGAGGTCTGGCCAACCCCAAGTCTGGTTCACTATGTGACATCTGCTGATGTAAAAAGGGCTTTATAAAATAAATGTGATTGATGGATTTGATTGTTGTGATCAATTGTTAACAATAGAGGGAAAACTATATCAACAACTGAATTGTACGCCTAAATGTATTTCTATGCGCCTTTCTGTGCAAAGTTTGTAGAGATGTACTATAAAGAGATTCATGTACTATAAATTTACTATAAAGAGATTCCCACCAAGAATTAACTCGGGTGGGTGTTTACCTACTCAAATTGAGTATTTTACTGTTTTAAATTTTAATTAATAAATGTAATAATTTGTCAGACAAAATCATCTAGTTGTCCAAGCACCTTGACGTTTTAAATGTCAATGTACTCCTTGACTGAGAACTAACCAAACATTTACTGGTGCACATGTGGGAATTGGGATTGCAGTAAACCACCAGTGACAGTCTGCTATACATCTTGGCATAGATGTCAGAGAAAGTATGACTGTGCCAGCAACTGAAATGCATCAGTCGATCGGGGTTCCCCAATTCTGTATTTTTCGTTGTGACAGAAAATTTTGCCTGTAAAGTCTCTGAGTCAGAGAGCAACAAGCTCAGACAGACAGTCCCGTGATGACTTGAAGGGATTAACGAACAAAAGATTTTACATCATTCCCCTTTAAAACCAAACCACATTACCCCTATATAAAATGTGTTAGGCAGAGACTGAAAAAAAGAGAAGCAGTGACTTCATAAGCTGACCTAACTAGCGTCACTGATAAACAGGAATAGCATTTAGCTTTCTAAGGAATGATTTTACTTACTGACTGATTTTAGACTGTTCAGACTAGTAGTTTGTAATTTTTTAATTTTCTTCATTTAGCAACTCCCAATATTGAGATGTGTGTCTTTCAATGTCGTTCTGTTTCTTATCATGGTGCTTACTCAACCAGGAATTCACTGTCCTGCCTAATAAGTAGATTCAGCTCACTGACCCCAAAGTCACAACAAAGACTCACTAAAGCGCATTGATTCAAGGAAACTATACTTGATTACTAAAACAAATACAATGGGGCTGGCTAATTGCAATGCAGTCTGCAGATCCTCTGGGCTAATCAGTGAGCAGGACCTGAACCCTGGACTTGTAATGATGTAGCTAACTGCAAGACTGTGACTTTATGGCTGCCCGGCCCCTGGTAGCTTTTCACTTAACAGTACTTGCTGATTAAGTTGTATATGTTGTCACGAATTGTATTTGGGACAGTAAAGTCAAAATTGCTATTTTTGCTGAACACAAAAGGCATGCAAAAATATGATTACGTATATTAGGCAAGTACAGAATGTCACCTTTTATTTCTGACTGTTGCAACACGTTTAACCAAATAAGAAGAACAACACTTTCAGAGTCCCATCCACCCATTTCATGTGACCTTAAGTATTGGTACAAATCAACTAAAAGCAAATGTCAGAAGTACAAAAGCTAGTATTCACTCAAATCCCTTGCATGCAACAACAGCAGTGAATCTTGGTATATTTCTATTGAGATGCTTTTCCAAGACTTTATTGGAGCCATTCGGAGCTGTTGCTTGAGTTGGGGAGTTTCTGCAAGTGAAATGCATGTTCAATCAGATTTAAATCAGGAGATTGACTAGGCCAGCCCACAACTTTCCACTTTTATCCCCTGAGGAACGCCTTTGCATTGTGTTTTACGTCATCATCCTATTGCATTGTGAAGTCTGGGCACCGCCCAGTGAGTCGTATACTGTATATTGGTAGCCAAGAGGCTTCTGTACACTTCTGAATTCATTCCGCAGCAGTCATGATTTTTTACATAATCACTAATGCCGAGTATGCCTGTTCCAGAGGCAGCCATGTATGCCCATGCCATGACACTACCACAACCATGCTAAACAGATGCAGTGGCATGATTTGAATCATCTGCAGTTCCCTTTATTTCTCCACACTTTTGCCTTCCCATCATTCTAATAAAAGTTCACCATCTCATCTGTCCACAAAACTGTCCCAAAACTGTGCTGGCTGATCTCAGTACATTTTAACAAATTCTATATTTTTGTCCTTTCTGTTTTTGGTGCTGACAAGAGGTTTGCATCTTGCAGTGTAGACTTTGCAATTCTGCTTCTGAAGTCATCTGGGAACAGTAGATAGTGACAATTTCACCCAAGCATTCTGGAGGTTGTTGGTGATTTCACTGTCATTTATTTTAGTTTTTTTCTCACAGCTGTTGTTGTTTTACTTGGTGGACCTGGTCATTGCTAAAAACAGTAGTGTTCTTTCTTTTTCAGGACATTCCAAACTGTTGATTTGGGTATGTCCAACCTTTGTGCAATGGTTCTAATTGAGTTTGCAATTTTTTTATCCAAAACATCCAAATCACTTGCTTTTCTTTCATAGGCAGCTCCGTAGTCTTCATGTTGGATTATGTCTACTTACACCAAATACAGACTCCAAAAGCAAAAGCAATGGATGGAACTAATACTACACATTTACAGCTATTTTCTGTTTTGACAATCAATGCAACAGGAACACCTGATCACTTAGAAACACCTGTGAGCCTATATGTCCTAATATTATCCCAATACGCTCACATAAAATGGGGGATGGAACTCCGACAATGCTGTTATTTAGTTGGTAAAACATATGTGTGGAAACTGACAGAATTAAAAGGTGACATTCTGTACTTTTGCCTCTCTACAGCAGAAATATCAACTTTGTCTTTACTGTCCCACTCTCAATACTTATGGAGGGCACTATATTTTGTGATGTGGACTAAGATGTTCATATTTTCTGTACTTCTGAAAGTACATTGTTGATACTCACATCGTCATACTTATCAAAATAGGCTTGTTTAATTTCCATCCGCTGGGCTGCAGATCGGTTAGCCAGTATATCAATTATGGCTTGTTCATCAGTACCTGTACAACATGCAATCAAAAATAGGACCATGGCACCTTTAAATTTAGTAACATTTTCAAAGCTATTAAATATAGTACCATTTTCACAGCTATTCTTTGAAAGCACATTGACAGAACTTTCCAGTCAGGTTTGCACTCGTAGGGCATACCTGGATATACCTGGTCACATTTCTAAATTAACTAAAGATATCACCATTTACTTACCCAAGCCTTTGCAGGCTTTGCGTATGGCCTTTATATCAGCCATAACATCAAACTCTTCATACGGCAAGATGGTGGGCTTAAATTAATAAGAAAAAAGTTAGGAAATGAACAGACAAAAAAACTACTGCCAACAAAAGCACAGATAGTAAAGATAATATTTTGTAAAATATCTCTGAATTTAGACAACCCTCAAAAATACATCCTAACCAGGGTTGTGAGTTTGACTCCTCAAGACTATTTAGCAGCTTTCAAGAACATCACTGTCGAAGTGTATGCTTGTTTATGTTAAACAAAAGAACATCTGTTTATCTGTAGACAGGAAGTAACGTTCATTCAAAGTGCAACAGTAAGTAGCCAATGGGTTTACAGTAATTCTGTTTGGAATGTTTATAAAGGTGAGGACAACCAAAAGTTTCTTGGAGATGAGATTGAGTGAGCTCGAGTTTGTAAGAACGAGCATCGAGCCACAAACATTATGAGCAATCGACTGCAATAAATAATTGAATTACTCTCTCCCTTGACGACCCGGGTACGCGATCATTATTTCAACCACTATACGAAATGGCTAATTTCCAACAATCACCATCAGTACACTAAATGCAACCCTGATTCTAAAACAGTTGGGATGCTGTGTAAAATGTAAAGAAAAACAGAATGCAATGATGTGCAAACTATATAAACCCTATATTCAATAGAAAATAGTACAAAGACAACATATCAAATGTTGAAACTAAGAAATGTTATTGTTTCTTGAAAAATATATGCCCACTTTGAATTTCATGCCAGCGACATGTTTCAAAAAAGCTGGGACAGAGGCAACAATACTGGAAAAGTTGTGCAATGCTAAAAAAAACAGAAAAGGAACCAGGCAAGCCTGGTTCTGCCAGCCCACGATTAGAAACGATGAATGTTGTTGTCCCTGGCTGGATTCAATCCGCGGTTTTCTATGGGGCAGACTGTGTCTGTCTTTAACCACTACGCTATTTAAACAGCGGGTAGTGTTGCATGTGATACACAGGTAGAGGTGTGGTGTCTGTTTACTTGAGCATTGTCAAACCAATTAATCAAAAACTCCACGGTTCTGAAAACTAGTTCCCTACATTATTAGCTGACATCCAAACCAACAACAGGTATAACAGGGTCACTGCACTACATGTAACACATTAAATTAGAAAGAGGTCACTGTAGATGGCTAGCAAATAGCTATTCAGTACCTACAATGAAAACAATGACAGCTGAATAGCTAACCACTACACTATGTGAACTACGCTATGTAAATCGAAATCGAGAGCAATATTTGTTGTGGGTACAGTTCGTTCATCGCAAAAGAACCAAACAGTTTTACTTCAGGCTTACTACACTGCTCAAAAAATTAAGTGAACACTTAAATCACACATCGGGTCTCGATGAATGAAATATATTGAAGATCAAAACCTTTACTGTACATTGTGTAATCCATTGAGAACAAAACGACTTAACAACGGTCAATGGAAACCAAAATCACCAACCGATTGAGGGCTGGATTCCAACTTACACCGAATATCAAAGTAAACAATTGAAAGCACAGGCCGTTTCAACTTGCGTGCATTTCATCACGGCAGCTCATGATGTGACTCAGTAGTGTGTACGGCCCTCATATGCCTGGATGCACTCCTGACAACGCCCGGGCATGCTCCTGATGAGAAGGCGGATGGTGTCCTGGGGGATCTCCTTGCAGACCTGGATCAGGGCATCAGTGAGCCCCTGGACAATCTGTGGCGCTACTTGGCGACATCGGATGCACCGATACATAACATCCTAGAGGTTCTCAATTGGATTCAGGTCTGGGGAACGTGAGGGACAGTCAATGGCATCAATGCCTTCGTCATCCAGGAACTGCCTACACACTGGTTCTGCAACACAGAAAGGGCTGGACGTCCACGGAAGACAACAGTGGTGGATGATCGTTGGATCATTTCCATGGTAAAGAAAAACCCCTTCACAACATCCAGCCAAGTGAAGAACACCCCAGGAACGAGTCATAATATTATCCAAGTCTACCATAAAGAGAAGACTTCACAAGAGCAAATACAGAGGGTTCACCACAAGGTGCAAACCATTCATAAGCCTCAAGAAGAGAAAGGCCAGATTAGACATTGCCAAGTTCAGGAACAATTCTTTGGACGGATGAAACTAAGATCAACCTGTACCAGAATGATGGGTAGAAAAAGGTATGGAGAAGGCTTGGAACAGCTCATGATCCGAAGCATTCCACATCATCTGTAAAACACGGTGGAGGCAGTGTGAAGGCATGGGCATGCATGGCTTCCAATGGCACTGTGTCACTAGTTTTTATTGATGATGTAAAAGAAGACGGAAGCCACAGGATGAATTCTGAAGTGTATAGGGATATATTGTCTGCTCAAATTCAGCGAAGTTGTTTGGACAGCGCTTCACTTTACAGATGGACAATGACCCAAAACATACCGCGAAAGCAACCCAGGAGTTTTTTAAGGCAAAGAAGTGGAATATTCTGCAATGGCCGAATCAATCACCTGATCTCAACCCGATCGAGCACGCATTTCACTTGCTGAAGACAAAACTTAAGGAAGAAAGACCCACAAACAAACAAAAAATGAAGATGGCTGCAGTAAAGGCCTGGCAAGGAGGAAACCCAGCGTTTGGTGATGTCCATGTATTCCAGACTTCAAGCAGTCATTGCCTGCAAAGGATCCTTAACAAAGTATTAAAAACGAACATTTTATTTATGATTGTGTTAATTTGTCCAATTACATTTGAGCCCCTGAAATAAGGGGACTGTGTATAAAAATGGTTGCAATTCCTAAACGTTTCATATGATATTTCTGTTCAACCCCTCGAATTCAGGCTGAATGTCTGCACTTCAATTGCATCTCGGTTGTTTCATTTCAAATCCATTGTGGATTTGTCAGAGGATATGCCATCCACACATACGAACTGATATCTTTTAGAAAAATAAGATTTAAACCAGGCTAGAACATGTCCACGTAGCCCAATATGGGTTTCCAGTCTCTCTAAGAGAAGTGAGTGATCAATAGTGTCAAAGGCAGCACGAAGATCAAGAAGCAACAGCATGGATGCGGAACCTTTGTCTGTGGCCATTAGAAGGTCATTTGTTACCTTCACGAGTGCAGTCTCAGTGCTATGATGGGGTCGGAAACCGGACTGGAGCATTTCATAAATTTTATTTGTCCTCCGGAAGGCATTCAGTTGTGGGGATTTTTGAGAGGAACGGGAGGTTTGATATTGGCCTATAATTGTTTAATATGTCTGGGTCCAGATTAGATTTTTTCAGAAGAGGCTTAATTTCCGCTATTTTTAGTGAGTTGGGTACACATCCAGAAGACAGGGAGCAATTTATTATGTTCCAACATTGGCTGACCTAGCACAGGAAATAGCTCCTTAAGTAGTTTTGCTGGAATTGGGTCTAGTTGGTCTTGAGTGCTCTAGTTTTGTTTGTGTACCAGGGAGCGAGTTTCTTGTTGCATATTTATTTTGTTTTTAGTGGTGCAACCATATGTAAAGTATTTCACAGCGTTGAGTTTAGATCCTCGATTAGATCGTTTGCGGATTTATTTACTCTGTCGTCGATGAGCGAGCCTGGAAGAATATCAAGAAATCTATTTGTAGTCCGAGAATTTATATTACGGCTTTTGAAAGTCATTTTTTGGGGTGCAAGTGGGTTTCTTGTTTTAACGGTAAATGTAATAAGATAGCGATCCGATATTCCAAGATTATGGGGAAAAAATATTCGATGTACAATATCTATTCCTCGTGACAGGACTAAATCTAAGGTATGATTGTGGCAGTGCGTTGGACAAACACCATTGAGACAATTATGGCTTCAAAAGCGTTTTGAAGAGGGTCATTGGACTTTTCCATATGAATATTGAAATGGCCATAAATTAGAATACTATCTGCCATGATTATAAAGGTTAGACAAGAATTCAGGGAACTCACTGAGGAACATTGTGTATAGCCTGGGGCCTGTAAATAGGAGCTATGAAAAACGATTTATCAGCCTGTTTAGCTTTCATGAGTAAAATGTCAAAAGAATGAAAACCAGTGATGTGTTTAAGAGTAAATTTATATTCGGGACGCACGAGGGATATGTTCACTAGTGTAGTCAGAAGGAGAGGCCTCATTTAGGGCAGTAAATTGATCAGGCTTTACCCATGTTTCACACAGGCCAATAACATCTAGTTTATGATCAGGTATTAATTCATTTACTGCAATTGCCTTTGGTGCAAGGGATCTAACATTAAGGAGATCCGTTTTGAGATGTGAGGTAATACAGTCATTTTTATTTGTGACCGAGGTGGAGGAAAGCTTTATTTTAATAAGGTTGCTATTGTTAGCAGTACCTAGTTTAACTTTTCTCAGCCTGGAATGAGTCACAGTCTCAATAGGCAAAACTTTACTAAGTACTCTTGCTATGCTATTGACAGACTCCACTATACTAGCAGGCTGGCTAACAGCCTGCGGCCTGTCCTGCACCCTACCTCATGGTGAGGCTATAAAAGTCAGACTCCTGTCTATGTTCCAAGATAAAAGAAGAGCACCACTCCAGTAGGGCTGGACGATAAATCAATATCAATATTTATCATGATAAAGAAATATACAATTTCAATGATAAACATGTAGCCAATTATCGATAAAATCCAATTTTTGTGGAGTAAGAAATTCTTCAACGTACACTGCAAACTTGCTATAAACAGCCAATGAAACTTACTGCAGAAATGAGCCAACGACACTGCATGCATGTCCAGGTACGTGCCCACGCACACGATCAACGACCGCGTATATTAAACTAAAGAAGTGGGAAAGATGTGTTGGATCGATGGCAGAAGCAAGTTGGAATTCAGAGAAGAAAATGAAGACATTCTGCCTAAAAAAGGTAGTACAACATTGGTGAAATGGTAGTGGTTTGGCTTTTTGAAGTCAGACAAAGCAAAGAACAACACTACTTGCAAAATATGTCGGAGAGTTGTGCTAACCAAGACAAGTAACACCACCAACCTGTTTTGTCATTTAAAACGGTACCACCCCACGGAGCATGCAGAAAGTGTAGTTGTTCGTTCCTCCTGCCGCTGCTAATTGCCCATCGACGAGTAAAAATTCATCAGCGTGCAATGATGATGTTACACACACACACAACAAACTTTAAGAGCAGCATTTCCAGCAATTACACCATATGAAAAAAATCTCAACGATACAAGGACATTACAGATGCCGTTAGCTACTGCCTCGCAAAAGATATGATGCCAGTTAGCACAGTGGAGAAGAAAGGCTTCAAGAAGCTTCGACCCGAGATGAGCTCCCTGGTCGTAAATATTTTTCACAAGTAGCCCTGCCACAGCTTTATGCGGCGTGTTGGGGGAAGTTGGAAGAACAATTACCCTCGATAAACTACTTCGCTACAACTAGTGACGTGGTCAAGTCGTACGTCAGAGCTGTACATGAGCCTTACTATCCACTTTATTGACCAAGAGTGGAATCTTAACAGCAAATACCTTCAAACAGCATACTTCCCAGACGACCACACAGGTGAAGTTATCACCCAGGGGCTCGTAGATGCACTCGCCTCCTGGGGACTACAGGAGGATCGACAAGTGTGCATTACCACAAACAGCGGTGCAAACATAGTGAAGGCTATTTCACTTAACAAGTGGACCAGACTGCTGTACTTTGGGCACCGGCTGCGCTTAGCCATTGGTAAGTTCATATTTTTAAGGGCACTGGACTGGTGTGTAAAGTTATTGCTGGTGTTATATACAGTGGTCGAAATATAATATAAATATGTTCACATCTACATATTAGTGATGGGTTGTCCGCTAACAAACGGTTCTTGGTAAACTTTGGGAACCAATCTGGGTATATTTAAAATTTTGGGGAGGTTGGGATATTTTTTTAATTTTAAACGAAGAGACATATTCAGACTTCCCCTATCACTAATAAAATGATTAACATTGTTCAATTGTATTACATTATTGAGTAATACAGTATATTATACACAAACGTTAGACTTTTATTCCTTCAATCTAAATAAATGATTACACTTCCATTAAAACTAATCTAATTGGAGAGTGGGAATAACATTTATTTAATTGTTTTTACGTGGTCATGATATGTAACCTGTTTTCTGTTTATCTCTGTCTGTTTTTCATCAGAAAAAAGTGGGAGAGAAGAATTGATAGAGCAGTTGCTATGTGCAAAAAACTGATCAGTGTTTTCATCTTTTCCTGGAAAAAGAACTTGACAGCAGCTCAAGAAGAACTCAAACTGTCAGACCATAAAATGATCACAGAGTCACCAACTACTGTAGGTGGGGGTCTCACCTGAAGATGGCAGATAGAGTGCTGGAACAAGAAAAGGCCATAGCGAAGGTTATGTCGGCTGACAAAAAGACCAGGCAATTGGTTCCGACGTGGCAAGATACTGAAGTCCTGGAATCAGTCCACAGGGCACTGAATCCACTACTGGAATTCACTGATGCCCACTCTGGTGAAGATTATGTGAGTGTAACTTACCTTAAGCCAGTACTGCACCTCTTTAATGAGGTGTTAAAACATGACGATGATGACACAGAGCTCACCAAGAACATCAAAACCATGGTCATTAATTACGCCTTCAGAGCGAATCTTTAGCACAGCGGGCAACATTGTTACCTGCCACAGGTCGGCCTTAAAACCAGAGGTAGTGGACAGACTAGTCTTTCTTGCCCGAAACCTCTAGTGCAATAAGCAGAAGGAGTTAGAGGAATAATATCAATAGTTTTTATTTTGTGTTCTACCTCATGTTCTACAATGTTAGAAACTAGCAATGTCTGTGATTCAAACCACAGAGCACACTGTGTTTAATATTCTGCGAATTGCACTAAAATAAATTCAGAAGTTAACCACCTTTGGGCAAGTAAATGGTTTTGGGATATGCTAGATTACTTAATTCAAGCCAATAACTACTGAAAATTCAAATTTGCCGTGTATATCGTGATAATTATCGATACTGAATAAGAAAAATTATCGTGATAAATGTTTTTGCCATATCGCCCAGCCCTACACTCTAGCTAGGATGGAGTCTGTCGCTCTTCAGCAGATCAGGCTTGGCCTTATTTCTGGGAGAGTCACAAAAAGAGGGCCAGTTATCTATAAACTCTACCTCCTGCGATGGGCAGAACTCCGTTTTCAGCCAGCGATTGAGTTGCGCAAGTCTGCTGTAGAGCTCGTCACTACCCCTAGCTGGGAGGAGGCCAGAGACAATTACTCGATGTCGACATCTTTCTAGCTAATTTACACACCGATGCTATGTTCTGCATTGTAACCTCTGACTGTTTCATCCTAACGTTGTTGGTGCCAACGTGAATAACAACATCTCTATACTCTCTATACTTGCCAGTTTTAGACTTTGCTAGCACCAACCCCAGAATTGCGGCTACGTTGGTGGCTCTACCCCCCGATAAACAGTGTACAATCACCGGCTGATTGTTTAGTCTAATACTGCGGGTAAAGGAATTGCCGATAACTAAAGTTTTCAGTTTTTCTGGGCCACCGGTAGAAAATGCCTGCCGATCATTCCCTTCCGAAGACGGCACAGGCGTTGACTACGACTCCAGTGGGGAAAACCTGTTGAAAATCTCTGTCGGCTCTAGCAGCAACCCAGGTTTAACTGGTCGGTAGCATTTCTTCCCAGTGACCAACAGAAAGTTCTTTCTGGTAGCACAGATGCTGTTTTTTCTGTTTCTACACTAACATAATCTTTGCCTGACATTTGCATCTGAAGCCAAGCCTCTAACTCTGCTATCTTTACTCGAAGACGCAGTTGCAAATGGACCCAGTTGCAGAGGGAGGTGTTAAGACCCAGGGGTCCTGAGCTTGGGAACGAGCAATTGTGGGATCAATTACAGGCTCAAAATGGCCAGAAACAAAGCATTTTCTTGTGAAACTCATCAGTCTATTCTTGTTCTAAGAAATGAAGGCTATTCCATGCGAGAAACTGCCAAGAAACTGAAGATCTCATACAATGCTGTGTACTACTCCCCCCACAGAACACCGCAAACTGGCTCTAACAGAATAGAAAGAAGAGTGGGAGGCCCCGGTGCACAACTGAGCAAGCGGAATGATACATTAGAGTGTTTAGTTTGAGAAACAGACACCTCAACTGGCAGCTTCATTAAATAGTACCCTCAAAACACAAGTCACAACGTCAACAGTGCAGATACAACTCTGGAATGCTGGTCTTCAAGGCAGAGTTAGCAAGAAAAAGCCATATCTTAGACTGGCCAATAAAAATCAAGGATTAAGATAGACAAAATAACAAAGACACTGGACTGAGGAATATTGGAAAGTGTTATGGACAGACAAATCAAGGGTTTCAGGAGTTCGGATCACAAAGAACAACATTCATGAGACGCAGACCAAATGAAAAGATGCTGGAGGATTGCTTGACGCCATCTGTCAAGCATGGTGGAGCATTACAATGATTTCTATGAAAACTGGTCAGATCTACACAGCAGATCCCACAGGTATTTCGAAGATATTGAGATTGGGGTCTCCCTTAAAAATAAAAAATGGCTTGGTGTTTTTTTTTTTAATTTAGCCTGCATATGTTGTGACTTTTTTGCTACAGATATATTTTTTAACATGTAACCAATTATTTCTGTAAAATACCCTTTTAATTGAGGGAAGAACAAAGAAACTAGTTGGCCTGAGATAACTGACCATAACAGATTTTAAATAGTTACACATGTGTTATTAAATGCAGTGGTGAAAATGATAAAGAATGAAGTTTAATTTTGAAAAACAACAAGCAAATGGTACGGATTCGGTGGAATGCCTATGTTTTGGCACCGCAATGTCGCGAAGGTTTCGGAGCGTTTTGAAACCTGTTTCGCCGGCACCCATCACTAGCGTTAAGTGCCTTTGGTAATCTAGTTGTGCAGTTGCAGAGTTGCGTGTGGTGAAGTTGTCTAATAACAGAGCTGTGCAGCTTAATGCATTAACCGTCCTTTCTGTGTAGTCAGTCGAAGACAGAACAGAACGAAACAACTGTGACACTCATCCCATATGAATCCTACTCTTTCTGATAAATCCCAAATGAACAACTCCGCCTCCACTTCACCCATAGCCCTCAATTTACGCGTTCATGCGCGCCTCCGACATTTGCAAGTGTTCCAAAGCTGAATAAGCAAAAATGATTAAGGGTGTACCGTAGGGGCTAATGTTCTGAAGTTGATGCGTTTATCAACACTTCGGATTTTAGTCAGCAACACGTGACCACTTCCAGTAAGTGCGCAGTGGATAGGGGTCGGATTTAGATTCAGTTCCTTTCTGACTCACACATTGCATATGTTCATCTAACGGGATTTTGACGAATTCCTCAGAGGAGTGGCCGCTTCCTCTTCCTTCCCCTAGCCACCACTCTCATTTTCGATAATGTGTCAATTAAAGGGCTATGTGGAATTTAAAAATCACGGTGAAACACGATGATTTAGTCAAAGTAACGCTTTTAATATATCACTCAATTCCACATTCAGATGTGGCATAGGCCTATTATGAAATCACGTTTTTATCAGTGTTTTTAGGATAGCATAGGGCCTACATCATAACACTAAGTCTACCGTATCCATAAAACATTGTTCCCCCATACATTCAAGGAAACGTTGACGCATGAATGTAAACGCGTATTTAGGCTACTAATTTCAAGTCCAACCATTTCAACAGTCCAGCCTTTTACAAAGTACACTGACCTCTGATTTTTTCTGACCATTGCAAAATGCACTACAACATTTTATTTGCATTTCTCGCAGGACATGTGCAAACCTTACGAGAGTAAAATGATCATATAAAAGTAATGATAGGCCTACTCACTTGGCAGTTGCCCATTGTTTTATGTGTGTCCGGTTGTGCTGGGAGGATTGCTAGTGATATTCAGGACTTCACCGTTGTTGTTGGGGTAGCTTAGCTAGTGGATGCGGTGGGATAGAAGAACCAATTTGCGACGTCATCGCGCAGCAAGATAACTGTGGGAACGGACTCCCAAAAACAAGACATTTCACCCGAGGGCGGAGCCTTACGTCATACGTCACATCGAGGGTAGTGTGGATGTTCCATGCACGTTCTCGGCATCCGCACCGAGATGTTTTATTGTTCGATGGCACCAAAATGGAAATAGCTGTTGTACATAAACATTTTACACTTAAAATAGACGTAGATTTAATTTTTAAATTATTAAAAAACTGTTTCATTCAAATGAGAGACTTGAGGTGCTCAGTCTGTCTTCATTCAAATGAAAGACTGAGCACCTGATTCTGACAAAATCATTGAATGCTGTCTTATATTATCACATACTTTATAGCTGAGAAACTCAACTTTGTTCTCTTATTATAGGCCTATAACATTAAAAGCTGGAGTTCACAGTAATAAGAACCAATAAGCACACTAGTGTAATTAAGCAGCACTGATTATTTTACAATCACTCTCCATTCAATGATTACTGCATTTAACATCAATAATGTAACCAATATAGGCTACATCCAATGGATAAACAATAACCGAAAGGTTCAACTTTTAATAGCATTACATAAATGTGAATGAGGACTTTGGCAATCTGGAGCCCAATAACACTAGTTAATTCAAAATGCATACTGAGTAAATCAGAATTTACTATTCAGTAAACTGTACACTCCAGACATACATTATTTGAATGTTACATATCCTAAATACAAAATGTCATAAAAGATCTTATGTCATAAAAATTAGTGAAGCAGGGAAAATGTATTAATTATTGCATAAATTGTATACATATTGAGCTATTTTCAGTGGAGAGATAACTATGGTAGTTTATATGTCTAAACTTGATAATGTAATCCCTCCTTTGTGTGCATGCACGTGTCATCATAAATCTGCCTCACTCCACCCATCTGTAAGAGAGAGACAGAAAATATGTATTTATTCTACCTAAGGCAGGGTTATGTGCATTTAGGGAGAGGATTGGATCACATGCTTAGGCTATAAAATGACAGAAATTATATTTAAAAAATCCACCCAGATTCAGGTCAGATTGGTGTGACTAATGGTAGTTATGTCATTTCTTTTCATTTGGCTAGAATTTAATGTAACATGCTTTTTGGAGGGTTCAGGCAGTATTCCATCAGCTATAAACAAGACTCAAGACTGCATATGGAACTCAACAATAAGTGACTTTATTCCATGATGAGCGACCACCATCTCTAGTAGTTCACTTTAGGACACAGGCATAAGCAACCAATGACAAACATCCAATTCACTCTGCTACAATAATCAATCAATCAAATATATTTTATAAAGCCCTTTTTACATCAGCAGTTGTCACACAGTGCTTTTACAGATACCCAGCCAGAAATCCCAAAGAGCAAGCAACAACACAGTTGATGCACAGTGGCTAGGATAAACTCCCTAGGCCTAGTAGGTCGGAACCTAGAAAGAAACCTAGAGAGGAACCAGACTCTGAGGGTTGCTCAGTCCTCTTCTGGCTGTGTCAGGTGAAGATTATAATAATTAATAAATTAATGCGGGCTGTGTCCAGAGTCTATAAAACATTATTTAAGCCAGCTGCATGACCAGGTGGACAAGGACAGGAACAGTCAGATGGGATGAGATTGGTGGCAGCCGTAATCGTCACACAACCAGGAGAACTTTAGACAGGGACAGCTACGAGTCATTTGGGCCTGATAGTCCCTGAGGTGTGGTCTGTGACGGCAATTCTATGTCCATCCAGTAATAATAAACTCTTTGAAAGTATGTACAGAGAAAAAAATCTCTTGGCACATTTCCAGTTTTATTATTTGCAAGCAGAGTTGCACGAAATACAGGTATAGTGAACATCTCTGAAGTTGTTCAGAGAACTTACAATACTTATACGAAAAGGGGTGTGGTGAAATGCTGCACAGCTGTCCTATGTCAACAGTACATGGTCCCATTGTCCTCAGGGGGTGTGCTGACCAACCAGCGGATGTTTTCACCTCCATATTCAACCTCTCCCTGTCTCTGTCTGTAGTCCCCTCCTGCTTCAAACAGACCACCATCGTCCCTGTACCGAAGAAACCTTCCATCACCTGCCTGAACGACTACCGCCCTGTAGCACTGACCTCCACCATCATGAAGTGCTTCGAGCAACGGGTCAGAACTCACATCTGCAAAAGGTCATAAGGATTGGACCCTAGAGGAATGGAGTAAGGTCATCTTCTCTGACGAGTCAAATTTTCAGCTTTGCCCAACACCTGGTCATCTAATGGTTAGACTGAGACCTGAAGAGGCCTACAAGCCACAGTGTCTTGCACCCACTGTGAAATTTGGTGGAGGATCAGTGATGATCTGGGGGATGCTTCAGCAAGGCTGGAATCAGGCAGATTTGTCTTTGTGAAGGATGCATGAATCAAGCCAAGTACAAGGTTATCCTGGAAGAACACCTGCTTCCTTCTGCTATGACAATGTTCTCCAACTCTGAGAATTGTTTTTTTCCAGAAGGACAATGCTCCATGCCACACAGTCAGGTCAATCAAGGTGTAGATGGAGGACCACCAGATCAAGACCCCGTCGTGGCCAGCCCAATCTCCAGACCTGAACCCCATTGAACACCTCTGGAATTTGATCAAGAGGAATATGGATGGTCACGAGCCATCAAACAAAGCCAAGCTATTTGAATTATTGTGCCAGGAGTGGCATAAAGTCATCCAACAGCAATGTGACAGACTGGTAGAGAGCAAATTTTTTTCAATAGAGTTGTCATAGTTCAACACATTAAAGGATTCAGCTTATAATTTGATCATTTCCCTGTTCAAATGAAACATTTCCAAATGTATTGTTACTGTTTGCATTGAAGGTCAGAATTGTATATCACTGTACTATGTACTGTACCGTATCAGTTCACATGAAAGTGTTATCACAACCAACTCAGGATAACTCAAGATGCAACATTCTACAACCCTGTTTCCAAAAAAATTGGGATATTGCGTAAGATGCAAATACAAGCAGAATGCTGTGATGTGAACATCATTTAACCCTATATTTAATTGAAAATAGTACAAAGACAACATATCAAATGTTGAAACTGAGAAATGTTATAGTTTTTGGAAAAATGTGCCCATGCCCATTTTGAATGTAATGCCAGCTACACGTTTCAAAACCATTGAGTCAGGCACATGTTTAAACCACTGTGTTGCATCACCTCTTTTTTTTAAACAACAATCTGTAAGCGTTTCAGAACTGAGAAGACTAATTGCTGAAATTTTGAAAGTGAAATGTATTCCCATTCTTGCTTGATATAGGATTGCAACTGCTCAACGGTTCGGGGTCTCCTCTGTCATATTTTTCTTTTCATAATGCGGCAAATGTTTTTCATCAGGGACAGGTCTAGACTGCAGGCAGGCCACTTTAGCACCTGGACTCTTTTACTTTGAAGCCATGCTGTTTTGCTACGTGCAGAATGTGGCTTGGCACTGTCTTACTAAAATAAGCAAGGCCATCCCAGAAAAAGATGTTGTCTTGATGGCAGCATATCTTGCTCCAAACTAATATATATTGTTCAGCATTAATGGTGCAAATTTTACATTGAGAAATGTTATTCTTAAATTGTTGAACTATTTGCCTGCGCAGTCTTTCACAGAGTGGTGAACCCCTCCCCATCCTCTCTGGAATGTTCTTTTAATACCCAATCATGTTACTGACCTGTTGCCAATTGACCTAATTGTGTAATATTCCACCAGGTTTGGTTTATTAGTATTACACAAATTTCCAGTCTTTTGTTGCCTCTGTCCCAACTTTTTTGAAACGTGATGCTGTCAAATTCTATGTTTCGGGTCAAAAATGTTACAAACACGATAAGCCATGATGATATTTGCTGAGGGTAGGTTTCTGGGATGGCTCTCACACAATGTGCTGTTTGTCTTTTACACAATGTGCTGGTCTTGTGTCACAGTTATTGAATCGCTCAAGTGACATGGTTGCACGGAATACATCTCGCCCTTGTATCCTACAAGCTAGCCGCTGAATCATTTTTGGATGTGAAAAGTAAAATATGCAAAGTAAAATATGGACAGGGTCCTTAGCAAGCCCTGTAAGTAATATCATGTATAATAAAATGTGTGCCTATCTAGGACAGAAATAGGTAGTAGCCTACACTGCAGTTTGACAGCATGACAACAAGCAGTATTTATGATCCTGTGGGAAAAAGATTTGCAGGCCGCATAAAAACTCCTCTTCAAATTCAACATGGTTTTGTATATACAGTGAAGCCTGGAAATATTTGGACACTGATCATAATTTTGGCTCTGTATGCCACCACAATGGATTTGAAATGAAACAACCTAGATGCAATGGAAGTACAGACTTTCAGCTTTAATTCAAGGGGTTGATCAAAAATATCCTATGAAACGTTTAGTAATTGCAACCATTTTCATACACAGTCCCCTTATTTCAGGTGTTCAAATGTAATTGGACAAATTAACACAATCATAAATAAAATGTTAATTGTTAATACTTTGTTGAGAATCCTTTGCAGGCAATGACTGCTTGAAATCTGGAACACATGGGACATCACCAAACGCTGGGTTTCCTCCTTTGTGATCCTTTGCCACTCCTTTACTGCAGCTGTCTTCAGTTGTTGTTTGTTCGTGGGTCTTTCTGCCTTAAGTTTTGTCTTCAGCGAGTGAAATGCATGTTCGATCAGGTTGAGATCAGGTGATTGACTCGGCCACTGCAGAAGATTCTACTTCTTTACCTTAAAAAACTCCTGGGTTGCTTTCGCAGTACATTTTGGGTCATTTTCCATCTGTAAAGTGAAGCGCCGTCCAATCAACTTTGCTTAATTTGGCTGAATCTGTATATCCCAATATATCCCTATTCACTTCAGAATTCATCCTGTTGCTTCTGTCTTCTGTCACATCATCAATAAACACTAGTGACTACTATTGGAAGCCATGCATTCCCATGTCATCACACTGCCTCCTCAGTGTTTTACAGATGATGTGCTCAGATGATGTGCTTTGGATCACAAGCTGTTCCAAGCCTTCTCCATACTTTTTCCTTCCATAATTTTGGTTTCATCTGTCCGAGGAATGCTGTTCCAGAAATGGGCTGGCTTTTTTAGATGTTTTTTGGCAAAAACATTATATTCTTGAGGCTTATGAATGGTTTGCACCTTGTGGTGAACCCTCTGTATTTGCTCTTGTGAAGTCTTCTCTTTATGGTAGACTTGGATAATGATATGCGTGCCTCCTAGAGAGTGTTCTTTACTTTGCTGGATGTTGTGAAGGGGTTTTTCTTTACCATGGAAAGGATCCTACGATCATCCACCACTGTTGTCTTCCGTGGACATCCAGACCTTTTTGTGTTGCAGAGCTCACCAGTGTGCTCTTTTTTTCTCAGAATGCACCAAACTGTTGATTTGGCCACTCCTAATGTTCCTGCTATCTCTCTGATTTTTTTGCAGCCAAAGGATGGCCTGATTCACTTGCATTGAGAGCTCCTTTGAGTGCATGTTGTGGGTTCACAGCCTCAGCTTCCAAATGCGAATGCCACACCTGGAATCAACTCCAGTTCTTTTACCTGCTTGATTGATGAAGAAATAACGAAGGAATAACCCACACCTCTCCAGGCCGGGATTAACACAGTGTGGCGCCCTAGGGTGACCAGACTTGAAGTGCCCCCCTCCTCCCACAATACAAGTAAAAAAGTGAAATTTACTATGGCTATAAAAACCATAGATTTACATGAACATGTAACTGAAGTACAAGCTCACCACACAGGAGCTCACCACTCCTTTATCAAATCGAATACTGCGTCACATACAGTACTGTTTGGAAATAATGATAAATAAGCCTTACCTTTAGCAGAACATCTTCTTTCTTGACTTTGTGCATGCAAAGTCATTAATTAAATCCTCAAAGTACATTCCCTTGAATAGTTCAGAATTAATGGCCATAAGGGAGGGTGCAGACAGCCTCATAGTTGTCTCATCGTCGTCCTGAGTTCATTTTTCAAGCTTTTAAGTTAAGATCTCTCACCCACGCAGTTGGTAACAGGCAGAGTTAAGAACAGCCTGAGAGCAACAAACACGCTTGGGAAAGTTGTCTGCAGTCCATTTTTTCGCAGTTTGTTGCATCTCCTCGGGTGAACGATTTTTCTCTTCCCACACTAAATTCTTGAACTGAAGAAGTTCATGTCAGGGTCAAAATCACTAGTCAGAGGTTGTAAGGCTCTGACCTATTAGTCGTAAATCGAAAGAACCCAGTGAAACACTGGAAACAGCGAACTGGTCTTAAGCGTTTATTCAGAGAGCTGTAATACAATTGGAAAAACACATACATTTTATACCCGTCAGTAGACAACTCCGAACACTTCCTCATCCCCCCTGTCCTATCTCTCTTCCTTCGTATTAATTACACATGTGCTAAGACGCCTGTGCCGTTTTAATGTGTTTTAATGTGACGCAAGGGCCGGGTTGCCCTTTGTCTGACCTTCTTCTACTCGGCGACATACATGGAAAACAGGAAACACAAGTGAATAAAACAAGAACAAGTATATGCAATTTTTTATCACCCTTAACCACAGCTCTGCTGTTCTAGAGAGTTCATCAGACAGTGCATCAGGTCATTTCTACCCTCAGCAGTCTTATTTCCCATTTTTCTGTAAAGAACAAAAGCAACACTTCTATCTTACTATCTTATGCTGTAATATATTAAATTCATAAAGCATTTGCTATGATCTATGATAAAAGAATAAGCAATATTTACAATTTTTCCAACAGTTCATCTCCAAAGACTTTGTCGGGGTCATCTGGATATGTGGAGGAGAGCACAGCAGCGCGTTTACGCACACCATTACAGTCTGTGTCAACATCAACATCAAACAAAACACCAAATAGTCCATTCAAGTCCCATATGCACCAATGCGTTTAGCAAGACAGGACAGCAACCTTTCAATGGTTATACTGTAGGTTTCCACCTTGAATCGCTGACTCCCATTTAGCATCGCTTCATTTTCCATGGACTCATCGGGAAAAGTTTTTTTTTCTCACCAACTGTGTCTCATGGTGATAGAAGTGTGCCGTACCCTTCACATCCCAAGATGCCTTTTTCAAACTGGGAAAATTGATCAGAGTGATGCCCCAAATTTTTGCAAAGACTCCAGCAGTCGCTGTGCAGTTTTCAAGTTTATGTCACACTTTTGCAACGAGTCACTTGTGGCTTTGAACCTACTCAGCACAGTATCCCATTGATTTGTCATTATGGCAGTCTCCAATTTATCAAGTTTATGACAGAGTGCAGCAGCCTCGCACTTGGCGCCATCCTTCTCTGCGTCTGTAGCAAACCTTCCCGAAGGGCTCTCTTACTGCACAGTAGTTTTCACTCAAAGCTTTAGTGGAGTTAGCTCTACAAATCCATCTAGTACTGGACAGTGGTTTTAGAGTCCTGCTGATCTTCACATTCTTTTTGTTAAATATCCAATTCCAATGGTAAGGGGATGCGGCACAAAACGCATACAGTGACTGAAGTAAGTCAAAGAAATCACACATCTTTCGGTTATTATCAATACTGTTAACACCGACAAGATTAAGTGAATGTCCAGATTTTTCAGATGCGTTTGAAAGCTGTTATATTTACTAGGGATGCACAGATAAGAAAATTATTGGCAGATACCGATAGCCGATGTTCATATAACATTATTGGCCGATGCCAATACCGATACCGATGTTTTGACATTTCTGTAACTTTCTACCCTGTCATAAATTAAATTCAAATGTTGCTTCTAATTTCAGCTCATTTTAAGTTATTGTTCCATATATTTTAATAAGAAAAGACTTATACCCAATTCAGACATAGGATAAAAGGCCACCAATTTGACATATGGTGTATTTTTTTAGTAATGAAAGGTACACAGAGGGAAACCTGTCTACAAGGTTGATACTTACTGGATTAACCTCACGTTAGCTACATGCATTGAGTGCCTTTCAGACGGTAGACACGAACACTGTCACCTTGCCAGCTAAGGAACACTATATACACCGCACTGCAAGCTTCTCTCATGTACTCAAATTTAAACAGCTGCAAAAGCTGATTGATGTTACTGTAGCTTGCTAGCAAACATCAGCTAACCGCTAGCTAAGTTAAAGAGTGACCTGTAATTCAATGCAGAGAAAATGAAGGCTGGTGACTGTTAGAAATGTGCTTTATTGTATTGAGTGGTAAAAGTAAAGAAATGTCTAACATATCCTTTGTTTGATCTACTTACTGAAAGTCAACCACCAATGACAGACACACACGCACTGTACCTGCACGATGTGCCACTGCTGAGGGCTGGGGGGGGGGTGCAGTGGATCACACCATTGTGGCGGGTTTGACACGGGCGGGGGTGTCGCAATAAACTTAAAAACGCGCTATTATTTATCTATAATCAGCACAAGTGCTTTCATTGCGTCTTATTAGCAATGCTGAATTTACATAGTTATGTTTACAGTTC
>JACXGI010009854.1:0-29175 GCA_016801175.1 Esox masquinongy | reverse complement strand
CTGATGAAACCAAGGTTGAACTTTTTGGCCATAATTCCAAAAGGTATGTTTGGCGCAAAAACAACACTGCACATCACCCAAAGAACACCATACCCACAGTGAAGCATAGTGGTGGCAGCATCATGCTTTGGGGCTGTTTTTCTTCAGCTGGAACCGGGGCCTTAGTCAGGGTGGAGGGAATTATGAACAGTTCCAAATATCAGGCAATTTTGGCACAAAACCTTCAGGCGTCCGTTAAAAAGCTGAAGATGAAGAGGAAGTTCACCTTTCAGCACGACAATGACCCAAAGCACACATCCAAATCCACAAAAGTATGGCTTCACCAGAAGAAGATTAACGTTTTGGAATGGCCCAGCCAGAGCCCAGACCTGAATCCAATTGAACATCTGCGGGGTGATCTGAAGAGGGCTATGCACAGGAGATGTCCTCGCAATCTGACAGATTAGGAGTGCTTTTGCAAAGAAGAGTGGGCAAATATTGCCACATCAAGATGTGCCATGCTAATAGACTCCTACCCAAAAAGACTGAGTGCTGTAATAAAATAAAAAGGTGCTTCAACAAAGTATTAGTTTAAGGGTGTGCACACTTATGCAACCAGGATATTGTGAGTTTTTTATTTTTCCCCCTCAAATATTTCAGTTTGTTTTTCAATTGAATTGTTCCCGTTATAGGTCACATTAAAGGTGGAAAAATTTCTGACATGATTTATCTTTGTCTCATTCTTTTACATCACAAGAACCTGGCATTTTAACAGGGGTGTGTAGACTTTTTATATCCACTGTAGTTCAGTATTTGTGTTATGTATTTTTGATAGTCTTTTCAGCTCGTATTTATAAAGCGTGCCATTTTGTATCTGACCGTAATAAGTCAGATTATGGTCAGATACAAAACATAAAGTGTGTCTGAGTAATCAAATTCAGGGTAAGCTTTGAGTTTGGCAAATCCCAAACGTGCACTGCCTGCTGCACGGCAAAGTGTGAAGTTACAAATTGACATACCTTGGGAAATCTTTCTTTGTAAACATGGTTCATCATGACAATCTCATTATCAAATGAACCCATCGTTCTTCCGGGGCTGAAAACAGAAAGAGAGAAAGTTTGTCAACATCTATCTCTCCATTGACAGTTCTGATTGACTGGTTGCAATTTTTTCAACAATGGCCAAAAGAAACATCCCCAGCAAGGACACGTTGTGAAAAAATAAACGTGCACCATTTGGGCGAAGATTAAATCCAATCCTTTAAAGAACAAAAAAATGTAAACATTCCCTGTTACACCTTAAAACTTGGGTTGAAAAACCTCTTCAGAACTAGGCAAGGCAATAGATATGGAGCGGAGATATGCAGTCTTCGTGGCCCATGTAACAGAATAACAGGGCCTCTGCTGTTCCTTCTTAACCTCAAAGCCCAACAGTTATGGGGACGAAGCAGTGACCCACCCCTTCTGGGCTTTACTTGCCATGAAAGCGGTTCTGTTGCAGCAGGCAGATGGCAGCCTGCCCACCGTCCCCCCAACGCCCCCCCTACAGCAGGTCCTCGCGGTGCCGCTGTTAGCTAGCACACCACCCACGCCCGCACAGCACGCCGTGCCGTGAGGACACGGGGAGCCCAGGGCCGTGGCAGGCGCCACACCGAGCAGCCCTGTGCACAACGCTGTTCTCCTCGCTGCCTAGAACCACGCGGCACGCTCTGGCTGACCCTTCCGCAGTCCACGGAGGTGGTGCTGGATTTTACCCGTTACAAAGAAAGATATTTTTTCAGCAGCACTAGACCGCGGTGGGAGAGTAAAGATGGGATTTGTGTAGCGAGTTTCACCAGAGGTCACCTGGGCATGGGATGAGCACTGGCAAATGCGAACGATGTTGATTTACTTTGAAAACAGGACTGACCACATCTGGGGCAGCAAGGCTGAATTGCACAAAGGAAATTCAATGGATAGACACCTCATTACTGTTTGTGAAACACCCACCATTATGCCATTTTAAGGCAGAGTAGACAAAAGCCTGATACTCGATGATGTAAGGGAGAGGGCCAGGGGAACCCCGTGACCTGACTTTTAGAATCCAAGGACAGTGAGCGTACCTGGGCCTTAGGCAGAGGCATTGATTTTAATATGGAAACACCCTCTCCAATCGTCCGTTCTCTGTGTAAGCACTCCACTGACAAATGCGCTCAGCCACACCTCAACAATCTACCGCAACACAAATGGAAGCGACTTCATTGAGAAATAAACAGAACAATACTGGAATATACTGGAAGCAGTCATTTGGGTGATATACTGGAGCACGCTGCCTCTGAGGGGTGCAGAACAGGCTACCTGAGGCTGCGGGAGCGAGGACGCGTCAACGGGGAGGGGCGCACGTCCTCGTCAGTCACGCTCTCCGAGCTCCGGAAGTGTTTGAACAGGAAGTGGAGCTCGTCCTGGGTGGGCTGGTAGGGGAGTTGGTGGAGACGCTCCTGGGATGAGGAGGACGACTGGAGGAAAGGAAGAGCGAGGAGTCATTACATGTCCGGTAAAACCCACCATTCATCTCGACAGACGGAGAACCGGTGTCATAATCAGGACATGAAAATGTTGGGGTTTTTTTGGTGGTTACGTACACGACCGTTCAAAGGTTTGGGGTCACACAGAAATGTCCTTGTTTTTGAAAGAAAAGCATATTTTTTGTCCATTAAAATACATTCAAATTGATCAGAAATACAGTGTAGACATTGTTAATGTTGTAAATGACTATTGTAGAGGGAAACGGCTGATTTTAAATGGAATATCTACATAGGCCATTATCAGCAACCATCTCTCCTCTGTTCCAATGGCACGTTGTGTTTGCTAATCCACGTTTATCAATTTAAAAGGCTAATTGATCAATAGAAAACCCTTTTGCGATTATGTTAGCACAGATGAAAACTGTGCTGATTAAAGAAGCAATAAACTGGCCTTCTTTGGACTAGTTCAGTATCTTCAGCATCAGCGTTTGTGGGTTTTATTACAGGCTCAAAGTGGCCAGAAACAAATAACTTTCTTCTGAAACTCGTCAATCTATTCTTGCTTGGAGAAATAAAGTTATTCCATGTGAGAAATTGCCAAGAAACTGAAGATCTCGTACAACGACGTGTACTACTCCTTTCGAACAAAAGCGAAAACTGTCTCCAACCAGAATAGAAAGAGCGGTAGGAGGCCCTTTACAACAATAACAATGTCTATACTATTTCTGATCAATTTGATGTTATTTTAATGGACCAAAAAAGTGACCCCAAACTTGTGAACAACGAGCACATTCTTTGATCATTGTTTTTACAATATTTAAGACACCAGATGCAACTGCCTGACCTTCCCACCCATGGGCTCTGAATGGCAGTAGATCGCAGTGACTCGACAACCACATCTGTGATGGCCTTTATCTGCCCACACATAAAGGGCACTCTGAGGAGCAACCCTGAAAGGTCCTTTGTCCCAGCCTGACCTCGCCGCATGTCCCGAGGTTCACCTCATAAAACTACTGGACAATGGATGAACACATGGCCAGGAGTGTTCATCGCCGTTACCGCCGGAACGGAGACTTTGTCACATTGTTCTTCAGCTGTCTGTCCGAACCGAGGCGGCTGATTTGTTAGCAGAGGAACTCACGCTGCGGGGTGTGTACTCGCTTTCTACGACAATCGGTCAAATGTTTTAAGTTGAAACCTGATAACTCTTAAAGTGCAACCATATTGGCAGGGTGAAGCGTGTTTCATATGATGAGGGAGTGGGAGTGTGTAACATACGGAGGCACAGGACTCGTAAAAAGAGTACAAAAAATACAGACCACTGGTACACTTGAATACACGCATCCACTAAGAGGCCAAACACATTGACTCATTCAGACACATGACGATTCCAGAGTGAGGATCTTTACGCATGAGATGTATGTGTATCTTCCTAGTCATGGCTGATGTGGTGTTGTGAAACAGAACTCCTGTAGGATCGGAGAAGGTTGAAGGCTTACAGAGACGGTGGAACTTGGCGGGTTGGTTCCGTAGCCGGAGGAAGGGAGGGACGCCAATGACCATCTTCTGCCTTCCGCTCTACAGAAAAACGTACAGACACGTTGTTATGTGACCTCATATATTTGCGTAAATCATATCCCAAACTGCCTTATATAACACTGAACTCCGCCCCCACACTACAAAGCCTTGCGTGTCTAGTTACTCCTCTGTTGTTCATGATGTAAAATGCCTTGATTTAACAGTTGGTGTATCAGTAGTAAATACTCATTTACCATGTATATGGGCTGATAAAGGGTAAAGTTAAGGAGTCTTATGGTTTGAGGAAAACGTGGACACGAAATACAAAAGCACAAAAAGGAAATGAAAGACAACAAGATTAGAGAAAAAAGCTACCTGTCAGTACGAGCCATGTGGCTGAAGTCACTCCAGCAGGGAGGAAGCAAGGAAAAGATGGAGGGTGAACACTTAACAGTTACAGATGAGGTTTGACTTTCTACAGTCTTGTGATTAGATCAAACATGGCTGCCACTGACCTGTGACATTTAGTTTGACAAATAAAATCTGACACAACTGGCGAACGTGTCGCTCTTAATTTGTCTAGCATAGAGTGCCAGCCCAATGCAATCTGAAAAAGGGAATCACACTTTATCTAAATAACCAGGATATGGGCAACTTAAATTATAAGGGGGTTGTATTAGCTTTTTTTTGAGCTGATATCAAATTTCAAGAGACATTTTGATAAAAAAAGAAAAAAAAGGCATTTCTATCAAATGTCTCAAGGCACTGAGGAGCCCATAATGTGACGTGTCTTCATTTAAAATCAGAGGCTTATTATGATGTACTAAAATTTGTACATTAGTACTGCAGGGATTTATTTTAGGGTGGGAAACTGTATAAGTTGATAATAAACAATTCAGTTAGCAAATGTCATATACAGAAGATGCATTAAAATGTATTAATTAAGATGGCCTGATGTGCCTTTGACCATTTAAACAGCTATTTTAGTTTTTGCCCGACCTCTTGTCAAATGCATGGTAAAATCATAACATGAATTAAAGATTCACCAAACAAAACATGTTAGTTTGCTGTTGTTTTGAAATAGTGGAAACGGCTAAAACAATTGTGTTGACAAATCTGTTGAGTAAAACCTGTTTTTGCAATCTGAGAATTGAGCTAAGTGTTGATTTCTATATGACTGGCTCTTCCATCTGGAGGGAAGTTTGCGAGTTCCTTCTTCCAGGCGCTTATTTTGTTTTTTATTAAGAAAGATACAACTGAAATACAAATTACATTTTAGGACAAAATGCAACTAAGCGGCTTTTAAGAAGCGTTGGTATTAAACATTTTCTTCTTTGTTAGAAAACGTTTTCCAGCAGAAGAAACGTTTTGCCAAATATACTAACCAGAACAATGTGTTCTTACTGCAGAATTTGACTTCAACTTTCCTTTGCTGAGTGTGGAGTGAGCTAATATTGCATGGGGGATGTGTGATGTCATCACAACTCTGACTCAACCAACCAACCCGCAATCGGGCTCGATGCATTTTTAACTTGCCTCATTTGCTCTGAACTAAAACCCTTTTAAGGCACTGAGTGTCCCATCATGGGTAAACCAGCAACCAATGACAAGAGAGACACGGGCAAGTTAACATTAAAGGGGATCCAACTGTTTCTCAATCGGTCGTTGGTGTAATGGCGCTGGTCGGTAAATCAATAACTTCACGGTATACCATTCTGAAGTTTTTGAGTAACGTAAAAGGTTTTCAGGGAAGGGAGACCAACATAGACAGGCACCAGAAGACGTTGAGAAAGACTAAAGTTTGATCAGGAGGGAGAGGAAAATAGCCCTTAGAATTTGGATGGACTCACACACAAACATAAATAGTGCTAAAGTGGAGCGAGGTCCCAACATACCTGCGGGCAAAGGGGAAATTGAGGGAGGCACAGGTGGACACATTTCGAGGGCTGTCCAGGGGACTGCTCGCAGCTGAAAAGAACAGATTACCATCATTACAGTTAGTTAAGCACACATGATAAGAATATGTAATTATAGCTTTGTGGGAATTGAAATCCCTTTGATATATCTGTATAGAGCCTATGGTACTGTAGTAGATAGACTGAATAACATCTCAAACAGGACCATCGTATGGTACCAAAGAAAACAGCAGTTACCATGAAAGAGCATTCACCATCGTTGAGCCGAGTTTTAAAGTAGCACCGAGTTAGTCTACGACTGGATGTGCATGTATTTGAGAAACAATGTTAATTTACATGCAAGCTGTATATATCATCATGTATTAAGCTACTGGGAACCAAATAAATTAATGAATTATGTGTGTCCCCTAATCAAATGAGCCTCAACACAACTGAACTTGAGATCTCTGCAAAATACCCCTATTCATAGGGTGCACCTGCCAAACAACTTGTGAGGGATACACAGTTCATTCCTCCAGGTTCAAATGCTGAGAGGAGCACCAAAGCGCACTCGTTTCACCAAGAGCAAAATGAATGTTCTCCTGTCCAATAAGATGTGTCACTCAATCTTTATTTTCCACAAGCAGCACAAAATAAATGGTAGCTCAAAAATCTAAAACATTGAGTTTCACCTGCTATCTTGAAAACGGCAGCCTATCCTGAAACATCTAAATGTGTCAACGTGCGGGACTGCAGTTTCAATACCGGTTCTTACCAGTGTGGACAGAGAGAGACGAGGGAGGGCGTGAAAGAGTGGGCGACGGCGCCCCCACACCAAGACTCTTCCTGTTGCTGCTCCGACAGCTGTGGAACACAAACCGGAACATGGCTGTCGGTCACCAAGAACACTCTGGACATCCATTATGCAGTGCTTGAAAACACAAGTTATTTCTGCGTTTAAATGACGATGTGAAGAGTTCAAGGCCCTTTGGCGAGAGGAAACTACGGAAAACGTCAAATGATCAGGTACCTTGTGAATGTTGTACATAAGTGGATACTGCCAAAACGGAATATGATTCACTGCCCATTAAGTCATGAACTACTTATAATGGCTTGACAACAAAGAGAGAACATCCACAGCAAGAAAGGGCAGCGCTGAGGGCAAAAAAATATTCCAGAAAGGGCGACAGTTGTGTCCACACACATTCTGTCCACAGCCTTCAGTGCATCCAGAGAGCAGTAGAGAATTATATTACAGACTGCAACGGGACCTATTACTTCACCTATAAGAAACTTCTAAGCCTCACCCCTTGTACTGAATTACCAAAACAATACTGCAACAAGGCCTAACCCATTCTGTCCATCTGTTTCAGCAATTTAGCCTACGGTCTTATCTGGAGCAACTAACATACATTGGAATTTTAGACAGGACACTGGCTTATGATAAGTGCCATGGGCAATACTGCACTGAGCACATTTCTAGTCTTGTTAGGTGCAACTTGAAAGTTGTGAAAATCATGTGCCACCTCGTGCTCCTTTACAGTTAACCTCTTAAGCTGAAACACGTTTTTTTTAACAGTTTTAGACAAAAAAGATTTTACAATAGGGCTTGGCAATAAATATGGATTGTTTTTTACTTGGTCCATAACACCGTGGGCCATCTACTGTAGGTGACTGTAAATGGCATTATGATGGGTTGTATGACGAAAGAAACCACATTACAAAAACTCACTATTATTATTCTAATTATCGTAGGGCCTTCACAGAACTAGACAAAAAAATACTACTCTGATGCACTCAGGATCGCATTAAAATGAGGCACTGAAATGGGCGGATATTATGTTGATGAATGACGTTAAAGAAAAACGTTGCTCTATTTTATATAGGACTAGGGCAAACTGGAGTTAAGTGGGGTCTCATGAGTCTGCATGGGTTAGCATTTCTTCTACAGCACACTTTTTAAAAAACAAAATGTAGTCATTTAGACGATTGCCCTCTCTATAGCAACTAACAGGAGCAATTAGGGTTAAGTGCCTTGCTCAATGGCACATTACTGCTACATCTGCTCCCTTCCAGAGACCAATATCCGACTCTGCTTAGCTACAAAAGAAACAGCAATGGCCTACAAGGTACCATGCCGCTGGCCTTCAAAAATGCTCGTCAGTGTATATTTTCACCATTAACAAGTATGTCATTCATAAAAAATACTCAGAATACTATGAATCACAATTTCATAACTGATTGTTGATTGACTGTAAGGTATGAAAAAAATGAGTATTGACTGCGCATGTCATTGAAAACAAATACATGATATTAACTATTTACAATGTCCACAAAGTTATAGTCAAGCATGTTTCCATCTGGGTGGCCATCTGATTCTTCTTTCGGAGATTTGTTTTGGTGTTGACATCAGCCAATCCAACAATAAATGCCATCCAAAAAGTATACAAATACAATATGACAACAAGTTGTTTCGCTAGAGCTTACCACGCTCTAAATCCATCCTACCTTTTAGATCGTTTCAGCATCGCTCCTGTTACAAAACGAGACTTGTGAGTTGGAACTGCGGTCCAGTAACTTGGATCCGACATAGTGGACGTTGTTTAGAACGAAAGGGAAACAAAATTTCAATCCAAATGAACAAAGAGTTGAATATCCTTGTAAAAGGTATATACAGAACAGGAGAATGTAAGCCATAAGACCCTGGGTAGACCCATCGCCGTGGGTGTGAGTCTTTTGTGTTCCCCGGGCTAGCAAACCAGCTTGGCCAGACTCACAACCTCATTCAACTCCTTCGTGAATTAAGCCAGCTTTCGATGCCTATCTCGTTTCATTTTTGCCACAAATCTATTTTTATTTTTTTTGTTGACAATGGTAACTAGGTGATGGGCTACTCTTCTTGCAAACAATACTCCATTGTTGACTGAGGTAAAACCGGCACTACACAGATTTTAGCCTTCTTGTAAACACACGCACTAGATTCATATACGACGCTGAAAACGGATTGTGGTGACGATAAGGCCATCGACGTAGTTGGGATAAACCATAGCAGTTTATATGAAGGGTAGAGGGGATAACCTCTTGAAAGCCCCTAACCGGGCAACCACCAAAAGTGGTTCATGCTCATATTCACACGATTCTCACGACGTGAAGCTCCATTACAGCAAATGCATAAAAACATGTAGGCCTATCTCATTACCTCGGCTTCTAAATCGTTTTATATAATAATTTACAAATATGTTAATAAAAAAATATGTACGTTGTTAAAGTTCACACACCCACAACCACAGTCTTCATCTTTTCCTGCCTTACATTAGATCTATAAGGGGTAGACAAAATTGTTTTACCATCTGCGCAACCAACTTTAACCCAAGTTAAAGAAAAAATACGATGAAAACGTAAATAAGCCCGTTCCCGCCACCAAATAGGAAAGTCATGCAATGATACATTAATAATAAATAAAAGTAATACTTAATGAATGTATGGAAGCACATTTTCACCAACCAAAAAAAGAAACATCTGCCTAGTTGTTTTGATACACACCAAGTCCTGAAGTCAATATTATAAGATAGGGCTTTGACTGTGCATATTCGTAACCGTAATCTACGGTATGGCGGGCTTTCCCAACTCTGTCCTCTGGGACCACCAGACGTTTCACATTTTTGCTGTTGCCCTGAACTGGCACATCTGATTCAATTAGTCAAATATTACCAAGCCTTTTACTAAATGAATAAGGTGGGTGGGTTATTTACGGTTCGCAGATTAATCTGAATGAATACATCAAAAACATGTAATAAATAGCTACACTGTATTAAATGCTTTTTCAATTAATCTGACTGAGCTGAAAAAAAAAGCATTTATTAGACTTTTCTGTTGAAACGAGACAGCCTTTCTGCACGACATCATCAGAATTATAATAATTTTTGCCGCTCTTCCAACTTGTTTTGTGAGCCTAACTGGAGAAGGCATATCTGCAATGGCTAGTGGTGGTATTGCTAAAAACTAATGGAGAATCCTCCAAGTTTGTTTACAATTCCAGATTGGCAGATTTTGGGCTTTCCAGAAGACGCCAAAGATTTATTGATAAAACATTACCGGAGTCCATTAGGCTATATCTGCTCTCCTTGACAAAAGGAGCCTTTGCAGCTGCCAACACCTCAAAGATGTTAACAAATCTTCGCAAACATCACCGAGGTATATCCTAGGACACACGGAAATAAAAAAAAACAACTAGGGCAATCAAATTGATAACCTTGATAATAAACAAAACATGTAACTAATGATTAGTTTGGTCAACGTAAGACGCAGTATAAAAACAAGAAAACACTGAAAGACGCTTGGGGCTCAGCACTTAAAAACTTGTCAAAAACAAGTGTCTGCTTTCCATAGAGCTCCATATTAGTTTGGCGCCATGAGTTACGTGTTGAAGTGAAAAATCTTTCTTCTCACATGCATAGTTCAGCGCATGAACGAAACGTTCGCAGTAGCACTACCAAACCTATCGGCTACCCGTGAGCGTGGAGTTTATTAACAGTCGAGCAGCGCGTGCTAGCTAAGCAATCTTTTTTCTCCAATGCACGTTGATTAGTGCATTCAATTAACGCTTGCCAGATTCACCACCAAACACGTGGGCTACTTCTCCGCGTTCAGTTAGTTTACAGCTGATCATTCTATGAATTCCCTACAATAATAATGTGATGGATCATATGAGTGTCACAGAAACTAAAGCAATTTATGCATCCCAATGTTGACCTAAATTTAATGAATTACAGAGATGTTGTCTGTGTACTTCAGCTATTTTTAAAGCTGCCTGTTACAGGATTGTCAGCAATGTCTTACCTTTTCTTATTCCTGCTTACTGCCATTCTGGGGAAATTCCAGGTAGTTAAAGTTTACTTTTTAGTGATATTTTTGCAAACTTTTTTACGTAAGTAAACAGTTATTTATCAAAATTTTTTTAAGATATTATCTTTTAGTACCAAAGATTAAAACAGTTTTGTATATGCACTTTATAAAACTCTATTTTTGCATGTTTTCCATTTCATTTAAAACTGCTTTCTCAAGCTGTTTTATAGAGAGCATTGTGCAAGATGACAAAGAAAATACAAGAGCATATTTACATGTCGTACTTTATTTAAATATTACATTTTTACATATTGGCCTTTATTTTAGATCGTGCTCTCATCAGGCATTAATCATTCTTCCTGGATTAGCGTTGTATCCTTTGCCAAATTAACTAAAAACTGATCTTCATTAACTGTTGACAAAAAAATGTTGGGACCTCCAACCACAATGTATAGGCTACCGTGGGTTAGCGTACCGTTGCACCAAGATATGCAAGTTATAATTATGATACAATAAGTACTTAAAATTAGATCATATGTAATATTGATTGGATGTAATCTAACTGTAATATAATGAGATGTAATGTTATTAGATGTAATGTTACTGTAATGTAAAGGCAATGCAAAAACAAAGGACGACAAGTGTTTACAGGGCTTTGGGCCACCACAGGCGGCCAGAACAGCTTAAATACATATTGGTATAGAGACAACAAGTGTCTGGAACTGTAATGCAATGTGGCATCTTCTGACTTATATATTTGATTTGATCCTGACAAACTCCATAGTCACTGCCTATGTCAAGATTCTGCCACTACCATGTTTAAGAGTACAGAGGATGGAAAACATGGCATTCACTTCACATTAATGTCCTGTATGACTAAGTAAAAAAGGAAGCCTTAGTTTAATAAAAAAAAAATACTGCTCCAAATCATCCATTCTATTTGCAGGCCTTATTTAAGATTTTTTGTTATTTTTGCATTATAATTTCAGAAAATGTCTATACTATATCTTCAATAATAGCAGAATGATGGTGTTTTACCGTTATGTGATATTCACCTGTAGATAAAATATATCAGAGGATGATCCAAAATTATTTTATTCTTATAATTGCAATTTGGCGACCAGTTTATAATAGCTATCCGGAATCTCGGGGGTTTCTGGTCTATGGCCAATATACCACAGCTAAGAGCTGCATCCAGGCACTCTTAGCTGTGGTATATTGCCTAGGAACAGTCCTTAGCAATAGGGCCTTTTAATGCATAAAAATAACCACGTAGTTTGTGTACTGTGAATTATACAATGGAAAAAAGGTCAATATACAGTACACCAATAATTTCGGTATGATAATACATCTAAGAAGCAAATGGGGAAAAAAACACACATTTTCAAATTTTTGGAGCCAAATGAAGTGGATCTTTTGTGTCCAGGAGTGTAATCATGCTGTCTGATGTCTGTATGTTTATTCATGCTGTCTGAAGTCTGTGTGTTAAGGCGATCCTCTAAAATCAAGTGACACATTAACACATTTTACCTCTGAGAGGGACTTAACTGTGTGGCACGATGAATACATTTATACCACAGACAAACTGGTAGGACTTGCTAAACACACCAGGGGAAATTTATTAAAAGCAATTCATTGATATGCAGTAAAATTCAAGTACACTCACCTCAAATTTTTTGTCACTCTTAATACAGAGGAAATAAAAAGACTGTATTATAATATAATGTATGGACTAAAAAAAGGGAAATTATTACAACCCTGTTTCCAAAAAATTGTGACGCTGCGTAATATGCAAATAAAGACAGAATGCAATGATGTGAAAATAATTTATCCCTATATTTGATTGAAAATAGTACAAAGACAACATATCAAATGTTGAAATTGAGAAATGTTATTGTTTTTGGAAAAATACATGCCCATTTGGATTAGGTGGTCAGCTTGGCGCTAAAAAGGAGCGTCTGAGTCTGTTGCATAACTTGACAGGCACCATGAGTAAAAAGTTTTCCACTAATGCTTCTAATCACATTTTATTTTAAAACACCCACTCTTGGAGGAGAGTGCATTCTTCGGCAAACAACCAGAACTGTGCTTGTGGCTGCCTGCCTAGCTACT
This sequence comes from Esox masquinongy, assembly GCA_016801175.1. Lineage (NCBI taxonomy): Eukaryota > Metazoa > Chordata > Actinopteri > Esociformes > Esocidae > Esox > Esox masquinongy. The sequence continues at coordinate 16,323 of JACXGI010009854.1, read as the reverse complement.
ACTCCCTTTTAAACACAGAAATTCATGGCTTACTGAGGTATAGTCAATCTACTTCCAGCCCAAAATGAGAGGTTTAAAAAGTTATTTTGTTAATCGTAAAATTCCCAGATGGCATCTTTCATACACGTACAGCTCCGGAAGAAATTAAGAGAGCACTGCACCTTTTTCTTTCCTTTCCAAAAAAGTCGAAAAGGAAGATTTTGAATGAGGAACAGAAGCGTTCAATTTGCAGTAGTCTCTTAATTTTAACCCTTCTGTTCCTCACTCAAAACCTTCCTTTTCAACTTTTTTGGGAAGGAAAGAAAAAGGTGCAGTGGTCTCGTAATTTTTTCAAGTGCTGTATATCAAGGGGAGGAACAGGGATGCAAATGCAAAAACATGTTTTGTCTAGGCTTAGCTACTGTACTCTCCTGTGTTGTCTAGACTGCCTCATTAATGCTGTTGTTGTCATGTTCTCTTGCATAATTTGACAAATATGTTTAGGAGAAGGATACCCACACAATTTAAAATCAAAACACTTTATTCTAGATTAAACCTCTCTATATATAGATGGCTAAAAATGACCACAAACTGCGGATTGAGGAGCACTTCAGCAACAACTCAGAACCCCGATGCATGTGGGAGGGCATCCAAGTCATCACAGACTACTGGCCAAAGAACCCCACCCCCACAGCCAGCGACGTCTCCATCACCAACAAGTTAAACAGGTTCTACGCTCGCTTCAACAGGAACAACAAAGATCCAGCCATTAAAGCTGAACTCCCCCCAGACGACTCCCCCTCAGACTATCCACCGCAGAAGTGTCGTCTGCACTGAGCAGGGTGAATTCATGCAAGAATGCTGGTACTGATGGCGTCCCCGGGTGTGTGCTCAGAGCATGTGCTGGGCAGCTGACCGAGGTCTTTACTGACATTTTCAACCTGTCACTGGCCCAGGCGGTTGTCCCAACGTGCTTCAAGACCGCAACCACTGTGCCAGTGCCGAAGCAGTCGACTGCGTCTAGCCTGAATGACTTCTGACCTGTCGCACTCACTCCCACGATCATGAAGTGCTTCGAAAGACAAGTTCTGGCCGACCTTAAGTTCTGCCTCCTCCCAACACTGGATCCCTACCAGTTTGCCTGCCGGTCGAACAGGTCTACAGAGGACGCCGTCTCCATAACTTTACACCCTGCCCCACCTGGACAAAACCAACACCTATGTGAGAATGCTATAAATAGACTTTAGCTCAGCATTCAACACGGTCATCCCCTCTAGGCTGGTCAACAAACTACATGACCTAGGTATCAGCCCCTCTCTGCAACTGGACCTTGGACTTCCTAACTAACAGATCCCAGTCTGTCAAGTTAGACAACTTCACCTCCTCCACCCTAATCCTGAACACTGGTGTTCCACAAGGCTGCATGCTGAGCCCCCTCCTGTACTCCCTCTTCACCCACGACTGCGTTCCTGTACACAGTCCAACACCATTGTCAAGTTCACAGACCACACCATGGTGGTAGCCCTGATCAGTGACAATGACGAGTCAGCCTACAGGGAGGTCAAGTGCCTGGCAGCATGGCTCGCTGACAACAACCTGGCCCTCAATGCAAAGAAAACCAAGGAGCTCATTGTGGATTTCAGCTGCAGTCACACCCCAGTTCTCATCCATGGCACTGAGTTGGAGCATGTGTCCAGCTTCAAATTCCTGGGTGTCCACATCTCCGAGGACCTCTCCTGGACCCTCAACACTTCAACCCTGGTCAAAAAGGCGCAGTAGCGCCTGTACTTTTTGAGGGGCTGAAGAAGGCCCGCCTGTCTTCCAAGATCCTTGTGAACTTTTACCGTTACACAATCGAGAGCATTCTGACGAACTGCGCCACAGTGTGGTTTGGTGGATGCTCCGTGGCCGACCGGAAGAACCTGCAGCAGGTGATGAAAACTGCCCAGCACATGACTGGTGCCCAGCTCCCAGGAATTGTAGACCTCCAGCAAAAACGGTGTCTGCATAGGGTGTGCGGCATCATCAGGGACCCTTCACATCCATGGCACAAACTGTTTGCCCTCCTACCATCAGGCGGGCGGTACAAGTCTCTTCGTTACTGCACCAGCAGGCTCAGGAACAGTTTCTTTCCATCTCCTGTAACCCTGCTGAACTCTGTGACCCATTACTAACCATATCCACCCACCCACCGCTTAGTCCCGCCTCTCAGGGACCTTGTTGCACTACTCCCTTTGTACTACTGGACTCTGACACTGCTCTGCAAAGTCTGATAAGGACGTTTTCAGTTGTTACATGTACATGTCTACCTAGGGAACCTCATTGCTGCTATCCCTGCATTTCAGTTGCACACGCCACCTTGCACCTTCAAATTGCCTTCACTGCACATTTAGATTTGCCACTGTACTTGTATTTTTCTGTTGATTACATGTACACATCTACCTAGGGAACCTCATTGCTGCTAACCCTGCATTTCAGTTGCACATGCTACCTTACACCTTCAATTTGCTTCAACTGCACATTTTGAATTGCCATTTGTACTTTCATTTGCCTCACTGCACAACTATTCATTCCTCGTGTAACATACATAATACTTAATACTTGTACATTTTCTGCCCTCCTTTGTTTGCCTTCATTGCACGTTTAGAATTGTGACTTGTACTGCATTTGTCTTCATTGCACATCTATACATTCCACTTGTAACATACACTATACTTAATACTTGTAAATTTCCTGCTCTCTTCTATTTGCACTTCTGGTTAGATACTAACTGTATTTCGTTGTACTGTACTTGTAATTGTTCAATGACAATAATGTTGAAACTAATCTAAATACTTTGCAATACTTTGTTTGCAAGATAAAAACTATCACTAAAATGATCACTATAATCTAAATGTTGTTTCCGTGGCTTTCATTTCTGTGTATAATACCTGTAAAAATGTCAACTGTAATAGAGCTTTTTTTTTTATTAAATAAAAAATGAATAGCCTAATGCACATCTATAAAAATATTGTTATCTTTCTCTCCTTTCCATGGACGTAAGGGTCAATCAAGGTGGTGCATTAAATCCCAGCTGAAGAATTAATGTTCTTATTCTTATGTAATGTTGAAGGCTGACAACAACTCAAAAAATGACCACTTTAAAATGACGTATTCAAACACTGAAGGAGTGAGCAGCAAACAACCTTATACCAAACCTATGTACCATAGCATCTGCCGAGTGGGAGCAACCTAGTGACAAACAACCAAAAACACACACCATGTCTGTTTCAAAATGAACAGGTGGAGTATAACCAATTTTTAATACCCAAATACGGCCTAATACCCCATTGTCAAGACAATGTATTCCAAGTCAATGTTTCCATGGTCATTATATTAACTGGAAAAAACTACAAAAAATAGCAAATGTGAGATGGTTGCCAGGGCAAACTGAAATCAATCCAGCTAAATTTAAGTAACAAGTGGATTTAACACCACTCAAACATGAAATTGATTAGTGAAAAGGACAGAGTTTTGATGGGCAGGGCATGCATTTTTCTACATAACTCAAGCCTAATATTTGAGATGAGAAGAGTTGTCTTATGACATTTTGCCTGACTAGTGTATGATGGTGCATGCCGGGAGGCTAAAAAGGGAGTTAGAGTTGGATTAAGAGCTTGTTAAATATTTGATTTGAGTAAAGGGTATGGAATGGGTGAAGAGATTTGAGGACTGACGCGCTCTAGGTGGTGATCTAGGTGGTGCTCTAGGTGGTGATCGACTAAATAATTAAATGTAAACAAAATTAAGATGTTCTGTAATCTTAAAATGTCAACAGCTGCTCTGTGAACAGAACTAAACAACATTCTGGGTTGTTTTTAATCTTTAAAGTATGAAGATTAAAACCGCATAGCGATCAGTACATAGCATGCTGGATGCGGCTTCTGTTGGCCCAATCACTTTTTTTTCTGCAGCGTATTGCTGGGGTTGCCAAGCAACCCACTGGCTGAAATGCCCAAACTTGAAATATGTTTTTTTTTTGTCTTTTATCAGCAAAATATTTCCTCCAAATGAACTCCGATAGGTCAGGTACTTTGAGTAACGGCATTTGGCACGTCGCAACTTTTTATCAAAACAAAACGTACAAGTGGTTTCATGGGGGGGGCGCTTTCGTTGGACAAGTTATATTCAAAGTCCTTTCCGCGAAGAGCCGCGTCTGCTAATGAAGCTAACTTCACTGTTCCTTGAGGGGAGTGGTTTGTAAGCTAGCCGTCCGTTGCGGCCCGCTGTCGGGACAGATGCACGTGTGTATGTGAGGCTGTGTGCTGTATGTGGGCGTCTTTCTTACCTCCAGGGATGCAGGGTTTGTAAGGGGCTGCATGGGCTGCATGGACTCAATAGTGTTGGGCTCTGGCAAGTGGGTGACAAACTGAAAGGCAAGACACGGGTCACATGGATCAGTGTGCTGACTTCGGCACGGTAACTGTTGCCTACCAGTGACTGAATACACCCCCAAGTCTCATTTTCGTTGGCTGACATTATAGGTCTGTGATAGACACCTGGCAACTGTTTGCAAACAGAAGCACCCCCTTCCACAGCCGCTGTTTTGGGATAACTGAGAGTAGCTGATTTTGTACGCGTGATAGTCTTTCATCGGATAGCTATTTCGGTGTTCTATAGAAGGCTCCAGGGCATGTTACAGCTTGATGTTTCATTTGCTGTTTTACAATACTTTAATATTCTAGTCAAGGTCTATTTCTAAAACTTTGGTTGTTGCATAGACCTGGTCTGTTACCCCAATGTAAACACTATCTGAGACTGGACACATAAATTGGTGATTTTGCAGAAGTGATTTAAAATGCTGTCCTGCTCCCAAAAATGTTTTTTACATTGGATTGCAAAAGTATTCACCCCTGATTGACCTTAACAAAATGATATTTAATCATTGTCATTACTACAGTATGGGCATGCTTGACACAGCAAAGACTGGGTTGCTTTTCAGAGAAAAAGAAACAAGATGCAGAGAAGCACACGCAGAAATATACAGACAAACATGCTTCAGTGACTGGGGGAGGGAATGTACCCTTCAGCAGGACAAAAAACAATGACACAATATGTATATTCAGACCCTTTACCATGACACTCTGAACTGAGCTCAGATGCATCCTGTGTCCTTTGGTCATCCTTGGGATGTCTCTACAATTAAATATATTGGACATGATTGAGAAAGGCAAACACCCGTTTATGTAAAGTCCCATACTTCACAGTGCATGTCAGAGGAATGTGTTGAGGCAGAAATCTGGGGAATGCTATAAAAAATTTGGGACTTGAACATCTCTATAAAGACCTGAAGATCGCAGTTCGTCAACGCTTCCTATGCAATCGCAAAAGCTTCAGAGGATCAACAAGGAACAATGGGAGAAACTGACAAAATCCAGGTGTGCAAAGCTGGTAGAGACATACCGAAAAAGACTCAAAGCTGTGATCGCTGCCAAAAGCCCTTCCACAAAGTATTGAATAAAGGGTCTGAATGTACATGACATAATTCATAAAAAGAGGACACTAGAAGGATATAACTCATTTTAATATGGATATTAAAGGATTTTAAAGGACATTAAGAGATCCATTTAAAATGAGTCCACTAGTTGGCCAGTGAGGATCATGTCCTTCAAATTGAATTAGCTATGATTTGTAAAAAAAAACAACAACAACAGACACTTAGTTATTATAGGATCATGAGTCAAAAACAAGATTATGCCAGGACACTGGTCCTGAGATACAGACCCAGTGGACTGAGACCACGACAACTTAAAGTTGTAGAATATAGAATGTATTATCCATGTGGAAGCTGGATGAATTGCAGCAAACCGTTTGAATTTGAACCAACTCTCCTCAATCCCCCACGTATTTCAGTTTCAAATTTTCAAAAACGCTGTCCTAAATACAACTCTGTATCCAAAAAGTTTGGGACGCTGTGTAAAATGTAAAGAAAAACAGAATGCAATGATGTGCAAATCATTTAAACCCTATATTCAATAGAAAATTGTACAAAGATAACATATCAAATGGTGAAACTGAGAAATGTTATTGTAACTTGAAAAATATCTGCCCACTTTCAATTTGATGCCAGCAACATGTTTCAAAAAAGCTGGGACAGGGGCAACAAAAGACTGGAAAAGTTGTGTAATGCTAAAAAAAACTGGTAGAACATCTCACAACTAATTAGGTTAATTGGCAATAGGTCAGTAACATGATTAGGTACAGTATCTCACAAAAGTGAGTACACCCCTCACATTTTTGTAAATATTTGATTATATCTTTTCATGTGACAACACTGAAGAAATTACACTTTGCTACAATGTAAAGTAGTGAGTGTACAGCTTGTATAACAGTGTAAATTTGCTGTCCGCTCAAAATAACACAACACACAGCCATTAATGTCTAAACCGCTGGCAACAAAAGTGAGTACACCCCTAAGTGAAAATTAGCCATTTTCCCTCCCCGGTGTCATGAGACTCGTTAGTGTTACAAGGTCTCAGGTGTGAATGGGGAGCAGGTGTGTTAAATTTGGTGTTATCGCTCTCACACTCCCTCATACTGGTCACTGGAAGTTCAACATGGCACCTCATGGCAAAGAAATCTCTGAGGATCTGAAAAAAAGAATTGTTGCTCTACATAAAGATGGCCTAGGCTATAAGAAGATTGCCAAGACCCTGAAATTGAGCTGCAGCACGGTGGCCAAGACCATATAGCGGTTTAACAGGACAGGTTCCACTCAGAACAGGCCTCGCCATGGTCGACCAAAGAAGTTGAGTTGAGTTCAGCGTCATATCCAGAGGTTATCTTTGGGAAATAGACTTATGAGTGCTGCCAGCATTGCTGCAGAGGTTGAAGGGGTGGGGGGTCAGCCTGTCAGTGCTCAGACCATACGCCGCACACTGCATCAAATTGGTCTGCATGGCTGTCGTCCCAGAAGCAAGCCTCTTCTAAAGATGATGCACAAGAAAGTCCGCAAACAGTTTGCTGAAGACAAGCAGACTAAGGACATGGGTTACTGGAACCATGTCCTTTGGTCTGATGAGACCAAGATAAACTTATTTGGTTCAGATGGTGTCAAGCGTGTGTGGTGGCAACCAGGTGAGGAGTACAAAGACAAGTGTGTCTTGCCTACAGTCAAGCATGGTGGTGGGAGTGTCATGGTCTGGGGCTGCATGAGTGCTGCCGGCACTGGGGAGCTACAGTTCATTGAGAGAACCATGGATGCCAACATGTACTGCGACATACTGAAGCAGAGCATGATCCCCTCCCTTCGGAGACTGGGCCGCAGGGCAGTATTCCAACATGATAACGACCCCAAACACACCTCCAAGACGACCACTGCCTTGCTAAAAAAGCTGAGGGTAAAGGTGATGGACTGGCCAAGCATGTCTCCAGACCTAAACCCTATTGAGCATCTGTGGGGCATCCTCAAACGGAAGGTGGAGGAGAGCAAGGTCTCTAACATCCACCAGCTCCGTGATGTCATCATGGAGGAGTGGAAGAGGACTCCAGTGGCAACCTGTGAAGCTCTGGTGAACTCCATGCCCAAGAGGGTTAAGGCAGTGCTGGAAAATAATGGTGGCTACACAAAATATTGACACTTTGGGCCCAATTTGGACATTTTCACTTAGGGGTGTACTCACTTTTGTTGCAAGCGGTTTAGACATTAATGGCTGTGTGTTGTGTTATTTTGAGGGGACAGCAAATTTACACTGTTATACAAGCTGTATACTGACTACTTTACATTGTAACGAAGGGTAATTTCTTCAGTGTTGTCACATGAAAAGATATAATCAAATATTTACAAAAATGTGAGGGGTGTACTCACTTTTGTGAGATACTGTATAAAAAGGGCATCCCAGAGTGCATGTGTCTTTGAGAAGTAAAGATGGGGAGGGGTTCACCACTCTGTGAAAGACTGTGCAGACAAACAGTGCAACAATTTAAGAATATCAAGGCCAAAAACCAATATTGGATGGCCGTGATCTTCGGACCCTCAGGTGGCACTGGATTAAAAACAAACACGATTCTGTAGTGGAAGTCACTGCATAGGCTCAGGAACACTTCTGAAAACCATTGTCTGTGAACACAGTACATCGCTTGCATCCACAAATGCAAGTTAAAACCCTCTACCATGCAAACAAGAAACCATATATAAACAAGATCCAGAAACACCACCAACTTCTCTGCGCTCAAGCTCATTTAAGATGGACTGAGGCGAAATGGAAAACTGTCCTGTGGTCTGACAAATCAAAATTTGAAATTCTTTTTAGGAAATATGGACGCCACGTCCTCTGGGCTAAAGAAACGTGGAACCATCCGGCCTGTTATCAGCGGCACAGTTCAAAAGACAGCTTCCGTGACAGTATGGGTGTGCATTAGTGTACATGGCGTGGGTGACTTGCACATCTGTGAAGGCACCATTCACAGAAGGCACCATTCACAGAACAATATGTACAGGTTTTGGAGCAACATATGTTGCCATCCAGACTATGTCTTTTTCAGGGAAGTCCTTGCTTATTTCAGCAAGACAATTCCAAACCACATTCTGCCTGTATTACAACAGCATGGCTCTGTAGTAAAAGAGTCAGAGTGCAAAACTGGCCTGCCTGCAGTCCAGACCTGTCACCCATTGAAAACATTTGGCACATTATGAAACAGAAAATACGACAAAGGAAACCCTGAACTTTTGAGCAGCTGAAATCCTATAACAAACAAGAATGGGAAAACATTGTACTTTCAAAACTACAGCAATTAGAAACAGGGTTGTAGAAACAGGGTTGTATATATTATAGGTAGTGTTGATAAAATTTTTGTTCAACGTACGGTTTTCAGCTGGTTCCTTAACCAATAATGTGTGTCTGTGTGGGGGGTGGGGGGTTGTCATGGAGCCTGTATCTGATGAGGGTTAATACTGCTGCTGGAGGTGACTTCTGCCAGGCTGAACACAACAGGTATTGTCTCCTCCCAGATGCATTTCCCCTCTCTCTGTATAAATGCTGGTGTGACTATACTTTGTTAACCATCTACAACGGCAGATGACTGCTTCAAAGCCTAAGTGCCTGTATATTAAATGAACGTTTACTCATTGGTATCCAGATTTCTCTCATTCTGTTTATTTCCACAACAGCAGGAAGACATACCATATTCACCCAGCATGTCAATATAAGCCTCTTCAGCAGGCTAGCTTTTCAAAGTTGCTGACCCAGCTAGAAGGCCGGCTATATAAGTAGATTTTCATGTACAGATCTGGGCTCTGCACATCACATCTGCAAAACTGTTGATATGGGCTCAGTATTGCTGGAGCAGGGGGCTCTTCAGAAACCAGCACAAAACATAAAACTGGATACTGCAGCAGTGAGAGGAGCTAGTCTCACTAGTAATGAAGAGAGCTGGTTGGAAAAAACAAGCATCTCCAGGACGACACTGAATTACGTTATCTCGTAATTACTCATCGCTCACACCTCATTATGTCCTCATCAATTCAATAGATTTTTTTCTCACCCCTCTAACCCAGCTACAATGCTCTACATAACAATGGTCCCACATCATGCGTCACCTTCTAAATAATCAGATTGTAGCCCTCCACCCACTCGATTAGTGCTCTGTTTACATCTGGTTTAGGTAGATGTTTGCGGGTGCTGCTTTTGCTGCATCACACGTTCAGACCTGAGAGCTCACACATTTTCATTTTGTGATAATGACTTAATGTGTGAAATGCTCTGTGAACAGTGCTCGTTTAGAAAAGGGGTCTGCCCTGCAAAATTGTGGGTCAATAACGTGTGCTGAGCTTGTGATCTACGGGAGGGTCTGGTTTTTGGAGAGGAAGCTCCTACACTTTATGGATCAATGTCTTGTGGGCAGCAGGCAGGAAGCCCCTGGCTACATTGGCTCATGAAGGAGAGTGGGTGGAAGGAAGAGAAATGCAGCAATGTAAAGCCAACAAGGGAGGCAGGAATCACAGTGAAGCTGTTTGAAAACGGGTTCAGGTTTCCAAAATGACGGCCGTTTGACAAGGGCGATATGTGAATGAGGATTTTGGTCATGATAAATACCACATCATGTGCTAGTGGCCTGAATCAAACCTATATGACATTTATCCTTACAATAACTCAGAATACGGTAGATAATCTTTGTGCACTGAACCATAGCCACGGGAAGTAGGGGTGCCGGGGTGCTGTGCCCCCCCCCCCCAGCACCTCCCAACCAATTTAGGAAAAGCATTAGCATTATTACTGTTTGACTGCACACAACGCCCAGTGCATAGTTCGTCTGTCCGGTGGCAACAAGGCACATGTGCCGATGGCCACACATCCAAGGGTCCGGTAGTGCTACCGATGGGCACCAGTCGCCCGTCCGTTTGTGTCACTCGTCAATACGGCAGACTGTGTACCGAGTCCCGTTCGACCATTGTCAGCACCGCCAGAACAAAACATCTGTACCGTGGGTCTCCCGATAAGCACTGTTCCGACTGCTAATGTAGATTTCATTGATTAGTTTGCATGTAATTTTGGCCTAAAAGAACATCCATACACACACCTGCATCCTTACGTAATGTGGGCTAACAGACGGGCTGCAGTAGCCTTTTTTATTTGAAGGCTGAAAAAAGATCATCTGTCAATAGACAAAGACAGAAGGTGTTCCGCACCACAATAATCACATAATCATGTTCAGGTTAAAGCCTCCGTAGCCTAGAAAATGAGTTGGTCTCAACATGCAGTATTGTTCGGAAAACGCATATAGGTGTCTATAGCTTGTTTCTATATTTTAAGTGTTCTTGGAAACATGTCAGTGCTTCAGCACATAGTCTATAGGGATTGTAGCTCATTGTGAACTCTAAGACACTAATGTGGTTAGCTGTTTTGATTATATAGTCTGGCCTACATGCATGAATCTGGGTTGTGTTCAATTCAGAATTTCCTGTTTGACGCTCACTCAACACATGGGTTTACATGCTCACTCAACACATGGGTTTACACGCTCACTCGACACATGGGTTTACACGCTCACTCGACACATGGGTTTACACGCTCACACGACACATGGGTTTACACGCTCACTCGACACATGGGTTTACACGCTCACTCAACACATGGGTTTACACGCTAACTGAATTTGCCAGACAACACAACATGTAGAATTCAAATTTGTGTTTGAATGACAGGAAGCTGAAATGATTACAGTGCAATTTACACCTGGATAGCATTTCACTATACTCTGTACATTCTATCAGGAAATCACGTTCAAATTCTTAACCTTAGAATAGACAATTGCCATGTTGTTGAGAGAAACATGTTGCCATGTTGTCAAGAGAAAATCTTAAAATTTTATAACAAACACCATGCAACTACATGATCTTTTATTTATTGGCTTGGTCTGGCCCTGACAAAAACTATGTATTAAATTTAAGATCTACATGTATTTTGTAATAAAATAAATGAATGTATTTTGTATTTCGAAAACAATTTTCAAGTTGCCGGCATAGAACAAGAACTTGTTAATAAATGTGTGTCATTGTCCTTTAGTAGAATCTCCTGACTCCAGGTCACTCTGGATGAGACGACCTGCTATATCACTCTAACGTAAAAGTCAAAATTCAAGATAGAGATCGACTGCTTCTCACAAAAGATGGTTTGCGTGTCTCCTCACATTCCCCAAGTTTAAAACAAAATCACGACACAGTATAATGAAGACACAGTATTACACATGAGTCATGATCACATGGAACTCTCTTTCATCTTTAATTACGGAAGCGAACAGCAAAATGACCTTTAAAAGACTTCAAAACAACATCCTATGGCACACCAAGGACTGTGGAGAGGAAAAACAAACACAATATTTAAAACACACTCTCACACTAACACGCACAGACACAATCCACACAGACACAGGGATTCCCCTAGTGAGCGACACAAAAACTCAAAAAGCATCAGCCAAGAAAAATGCCTATGGCATCAGGTGATAGAATGCTACATTGTTGTTGGTCTCATCAGATAACCTGGCAAATAAATTATCACCAGCATTTCAAAGACCAACAAGGCTTTCTCCACAACTCAGGGGTATTTTCTAAAATAGGTCATAATGGCAACACGTAAAAAATCCTTAAATGTACAGTAAGGTGTGAATATATCGCTCCACTGGCCAAATTATTATTTTTTTAAATAAATGCAATTGTTTTGTGGAGAAAAAATATTTTCCTCTTTGATAGGCTAACACCGATTTGTTTTACAGGACAAAATCACTTCCATCGGATAATGTTAGCATAGGGCTAACACGTGTGCCAGCTTATCTGATGAAACCGGCACTTTCATTAGCTGATGCTTAAACTTACTCTTGAACTTAAATGTATGTAATGTACGCATGCATGGACCAATTGTTTTTACTTGTGTTTTGATACAAGTTGCAGGGCTGTTCTGGTCTGTCAATGTATCAGTGTTTAAAAATGTCTTATGAACTGTGTTTTCTCTAGATCCCAGGAAAAGTAGCCGTTCCTTTGGAAAAAAAAGCTAATTGGGTTCCAAATTAATAAATTAACATCCCAAAATGAACTGCAAAGCACATGGTGTACATTTGTTGGCCTTGTTTTGGGGCAGAGGTCTTTACAATGATAGTCAGCTTGCGTCTCAATCGTTCTTGTTCACATGCAAATGCAAATTAATTTAAATGAAAACACAGCCCATCTCAGAATATAAAAGGACATTCACATGAATATTTTGTCTTCCTTAATCGTTAATATTAGGAATATGTCCCGAAAATCAATAGTCTCAACACTATTTGATGTGAACTGTATGTATACACTCAGACGTCTCATGTTGTTAGCACACACCACGGGTGAAGTGAGTACATGCACATGCTCAACTATTGTGTGTGACTGTATGACAGCTAAGTCTTGCACCTTGCTCATTTCAATATCATTTTACAGTGTCAATTCTGAACTGAGCAGAGCTTGACGTGAACAATGGAATAGTATCTCTTCCTGAGGTTAGACTTCCCACTGTGCAAAATCATTTTGGAAAGATGTCTTTTCAACCAGAAAGAAGTCTCTTCAATGTCTTGTGCTAGAAGGATTACCTTAAACTGTCCCACTGATTTTCCTTGGTTCCCCAGACAACACTCAATTATTCAGTATCATTGGCCTACGACAGTTTTGCACACATTATAGTCATTAGTGAAGTCTACAGTATACATCCTTTACATATGATTCACATTTTACTGCCTAAAAGCAAATCTACAATGCAATTACGCTTGATTTTTCCCAATGATCTACACAAAACTACTGTAGACAATATTTCAAATGAATAAACAAAATAAACAATGTTATTAATTGCATGTCTTCAAACCCCGGAGTTAGTTCTTGGAGGAAGCCATTTTAGGCTTCCATTACAGCTCTATAATGTTTAATACGATTCTACTGACGTTGCACAATTATTAGGAATACATTCATGTATAGATTTTGTCCAAATTGGTCACGATCATAACATTTGGCTAGCAGTAAATGGTGGAAATTAATATTGACACCGTGCCTCTGATTTTTTAAGATTAAGACCGAAGCCTTAGGGAACACTCAACACCTACTGGAAAGCCATTCTAGTATCTTTAGCAATCCAATGGTATGTTTTTTAGAAGCCTGCTACTAGTTTTTGCCTTTTAGCTTTGCTCTTTCACTCAATCTAATTTATTTTATAAAGCCACTTTACCTCAGCAGTTGTCACAAACTGTTTTTAGGGATTCCCAGCATGAAACCCCAAAGAGCAAAAAACAAGAGTAAATGCATAGTGGCTAGGGAAAACTCCCTAGTAGGGTCTTTGCATAGTTTGTTTGGATCCTAATGAACTTCCCAATCCCTGCCAATGACAAGCATACCCATCACATGATGCTGCCATCTCAAAACTTGAAAATAGAACAATATTGCAAACACTACAAATTACTGGCCTTGATTAACAAGGAAGAAAACCTGCGTTTAAAAAAATCCACTCGTAAGCATCCATTATGTATTGAGGCTGTAAAGTAATACTGCATGATAACAGGGCAACAAATCTTTCACTAAAAGCGACAGGCAACACACAAATTCAATACAACACAGCACACAGGAAAACCCAGTGTAATGTCAAATAGTGTGGCGTCAGCACAAAGTCATGGACATGCATCTTGTCATCTGTGGAGTTGGAGGAGTTGTCAGGCTCAAAATATTTTTGGTTATCATCATAATCAGAATTATTAACAGCTGTAACGGCTGCCAATTGGCGTCCCACTAAGGAATAACTCTGGGGTATAAAGACAAGCGTTGAAGGCATGTTTATTTTGGATTAAAAATGTTCTATAACTTTCTTTCGCCTGTGAAAATGTGAAGTATGTTGTGTAGCTCTGCATGGGTGGGGGGTGAACAAATGTAATCCCTTTTTATAATACATTTTAAACCAGGAAAATGTGAAGACTAAAAAAGGGGAGGACATTGACTAGACACTGTATTTTGTAAAATAAAAAACATGCTCACTTACTCCAAAGTAAGGGAAGGGATTTTAAGCTTGTCCCTTCTAGACTTCATCGTTTTACGATTCCTGACAAGTGGGACCTCAGTTGACCGTAGGTTGCACCTCACTTGTAACAGTGCGGCACTGGTGATTTCGCGGACCGTTTCTCTGTCATCGTACGGCGGGAACTAAAAATAACTGTCAACAACCAATCGTTCATCCGTGGATTCAGCATATCGTCGCTTGCTAAAACGTGTCAATGAAAGCATATTCTGTATAGGAAATCCGGTTCTGTAAATGAGCGAGTCAAGTGTGCGGTCCAAAGCGCACCAGCACAGAACTGAGGAACGACAGTGCTGTTGAAACGTTGGTCACTCCTATGTGACTATAGCGGGGGCAGATGGCTCGAGCGGGGGCGAGGGCAATGAGGGTAATGAGGTTTGATCAAAGTAATCAAGCGCCTGGAAAAAGGGTATTGGTTTAGAAAAGCTGTCAAACTAAATATGTTAGAATAGTGCAAGATTACCAAATTAAATATAGCTTTCCTTACAGTTTGTTGAAGAACAACGTGCAAATAACCTAGGGGGGGGATAGTGGTTGTTCAGTCCTCCTTATTGTGAGATGAGCCCCCTAAAGATAAAAAAAAGTCAACTACGGATAATGTAATCAACCGATTTGTTTAAAATGCAGCGCTGAAATTGTTTTACTGTGGTAAATATGAAAGTAAAATCTTCCAAATTAAACGAACACCCCTATCTTGTGCCTTGGAATAAACCATTTATTTCCACTGACTGCGCTCGTGTCAACTGCTTGAATACCGCCAGGCGAGGGTGATAACCACCGTGTCGTGCAGCCGCAACAGCCGCAACCCGAACTATTCGTTCTTAAATGCTGAAGTGTTGAGCACAAGCTGGTGGTGTAGCCTATGTTTGTTACTACAAATCGGTTTCCATCAATAACATTAAATCATCTATGCTGCTTCATATATATTTTTGCTTTATATATTTCTTAATTCTTACTCAGGCCTACTACAGGTGCTGGTCATATAATTAGAATATCATCAGAAAGTTGGTTTATTTCAGTAATTCCATTCAAAAAGTGAAACTTGGATATTATATTCATTCATTACACACAGACTGATATATTTCAAATGTTTATTTCATTTAATTGTGATGATTAAAACTGACAACTAATGAAAATCCCAAATTCAGTATTTCAGAAAATTAGAATATTACTTAAGACTAATACTAAAAAAGGATTTTTAGAAATGTTGGCCAACTGAAAAGTATGAACATGAAAAGTATGAGCATGTACACCACTCAATACTTAGTTGGGGCTCCTTTTGCCTGAATTACTGCAGCAATGCGGCGTGGCATGGAGTCAATCAGTCTGTGGCACTGCTCAGGTGTTATGAGAGCCCAGGTTGCTATGATAGTGGCCTTCAGCTCTTCTGCATTGTTGGGTCTGGCGTATCACATCTTCCTCTTCACAATACCCCATAGACTTTCTATAGGGTTAAGGTCAGGCGAGTTTGCTGGCCAATTAAGAACAGGGATACCATGGTCCTTAAACCAGGTACTGGTAGCTTTGGCACTGTGTGCAGGTGCCAAGTCCTGTTGGAAAATGAAATCTGCATCTCCATAAAGTTTGTCAGCTGCAGGAAGCATGAAGTGCTCTAAAACTTCCTGGTAGACAGCTGCGTTGACCTTGGACCTCAGAAAACACAGTGGACCAACACCAGCAGATGACATGGCACCCCAAACCATCACTGACTGTGGAAACTTTACACTGGACTTCAAGCAACGTGGATTCTGTGCCTCTCCTCTCTTCCTCCAGACTCTGGGACCTTGATTTC
>JACXGI010009853.1:0-29184 GCA_016801175.1 Esox masquinongy | reverse complement strand
AATTTTCTGAGATACTGAATTTGGGGTTTTCATTAGTTGTCAGTTATAATCATCAAAATTAAAAGAAATAAACACTTGAAATATATCAGTCTGTGTGGAATGAATGTATACATTATACAAGTTTCACTTTTTGAATGGAATTACTGAAATAAATCAACTTTTTGATGATATTCTAATTATATGACCAGCACCTGTATGTCCGGACCCAAGGTTTCCCAGCAGAACATTGCCCAAAGCATCACACTGCCTCCGTCGGCTTGCCTTCTTCCCATAGTGGATCCTGGTGCCATGTGTTCTCAAGGTAAGTGACGCACACGCACCTGGCCATCCACGTGATGTAAAAGAAGGTGTCAGCATGGGCACCCTGACTGGTCTGCAGCTACGCAGACCCATACGCAACAAACTGCGATGCAATGTGTGTGCTGACACCTTTCTATCAGTACCAGCATTAACTTTTTCAGCAATTTGAGCTACAGTAGCTCGTCTGTTGGATCGGACCACACGGGCCATCCTTCACACCCCACATGCATCAATGACCCCTGGCTGCCCATGACCCTGACGCCAGTTCACCGCTTTTCCTTCCTTTGACCACTTTTGATAGGTACTGACCTCTGCAGACCGGGAACTACCTACAAGGGCTGCAGTTTTGGAGATGCTCTGACCCTGTCGTCTAGCCATCACAATTTGGTCTTTGTCAAAGGGCCAAATTGCGTGGATCGCTCAGATCCTTACGCTTGCCCATTTTTCCTGCTTCTAACACCTCAACTTTGAGGACAGAATGTTCACTTGCTGCCTAATATATCCAACCCACTGACAGGTGCCATGATAACGAGATTATTAGTGTAAGGTGTTAGAAGCAGGAATACAGAATTGGCAGCAGGGGACTTTAAATTGTGGAAAAAATGAATTGAGCCTTTCCACTAATTAAAAATCGAGCTACTTTCGCTGCATTTACATAGAAAAACCTTTTCATGTGTTTTTTATTGGTCTTTTGACCAGTCATATCAGCAATAAATAACAGATGATAGCTGATTTCACTGACATGATCCCAAGCATGCAGAGAAGAATGAAGTACGTGCACAGGTGCACACACTAGCTACGATGAGTGTTCATTGTAGCTAGTGTTAGTCATTGGCTGGAGAAAAGTAGATTGTAATTGGCTGGAGAAAAGTAGATTGTAATTGGCTGGAGAAGCCAAAGGCAGAATGCGGCTGTGTGGGGGCTTTGGAACAAATACAGCGCCTGCTACCAAGAGTGAAATAGTCAGTCCCTGAAATAGGGGGGACAGAGTCAGAGACAGGTGTGTGACTTCATGTGTTTGCACATGCACACATTGTTGTAGGGACTAATAGTAAAGACATGTCAATGTGTAAAAATGATAAAAAAATTTTTTACATCCAATCTATCTCCAATGCATCAAAGGAATGATGTCCATAGACAATCAAAAAGCTTTATGAAACAAATATACACAATAATATCTACATGACAATTAACCAGTACATACTTTGTAATGCGTCACCCCAAACAGTTGTATGAGAATGATCTACACACATTCTCTGCCCTACCTGAAATTAAAAACAGGTAACATTATCAAAATTCTTCTATTTTTACCATCTAATATTTCTATATTTAGCCTACTTCACATTCAGATTTTCCGAATTATACAAACATATACTATTAGCTTTATATCAACTATGTTTTTGAGCAAATGTTTGTTATGTAGAATTAAGTCATGTGCATAACATAGTCATATGGAGAACAACAGATTTTAGGCCAGTAGTCTTCAAAACAGACAAACTGTAACACAGTGCACTATAACACTGTTTAATAAGCTCTCTCGCAGCTGGGATGGATAGGACTTTGGACAAACTGGCCACTAACTGTTAATATTCCGGCAAGGCTAGCTACTGAAGCTAACGACAGAGGCTACTGTGCTGTAGACAGAGTTGGGGAGTAACAGATTACAAGTAATCTAAATTATGTAACGGATTACAAAAAAACAGTAACTGTAAGCCCTTACTTTACCAACTAAAATATTGTAATCGGATTACAGATACTTTTGAATAAAATTATGATTACTTTTGGATTACTTCAATTGAAAAAGAATAGGTGCGCAAAATAATTGACAGGCTGCATGCTTGGTTTTTTATTTAATGTTTTAAAAACATCGTTATTTGAACCAAAATAACAATTGAGCGCCTTAGTTGAGTGTGATCATCATGCGCGAAAACGTGGACGTGCATAAGCAGTTTAGTGACTGAAGAAGCGCTAGTTTAATTGGTAAAAACAGTATCTATATTAGCCGACTCATTTAAAGGTGATTTAGTTATCTACTCGACGCGCGATAGGCCTACCTCGATCGTGTTATATATTAGTTGAAGTGTTATATATTATATAGTTCAAGTTTCAAGGTTTATTTGTCAAATGCACCGATCAACACAGCCGAGAAGAGTTGCACTGAAAAACTCAGACAGGAAATGTTTTTGAAGATTAGGCAACTATTTGTTAGATAGCTGTAACATGGGCTGCCTTCAAGATAAAACATTATATGGAATTAATCACGATATTTAAGGAGAAAAGGTGTGTTGAGAAGCACTCTGCCGAAGGATGATGATATGGATTTGACGCAACCACCTCAACTCCGTCCATACAAGTAGGCCATGTGATTCTGCTAGCTTTGCATCTCAGAATATTGCATCCATTGGTTATCATTGGCTGCTGACGACATTGACTTTAAACTAAGAGTACAGGTGTATAATCACAGTTTATTTCTATAATTTGCGATTTGAAAATCAATTGCTGGTGGCCCTAATAATCATGTTACGTTCGCGGGGGTAAAACGTATTTGTGTGCGGGTGTTTACGATTGCAAACGTGCATTCGTGTGCCTGGGGTTTCTGCAACGTTTTGACAATGTTGGAGGCTGTGGAGCAAAACATCACACCATTGTGTTCATGTACACGCGAAAAGCTGCGGATATTTTGATTTTTATATACAACAATGTCAATACCCCTTTTGAGATTTTTCAACAATGTTTTGAAGCAGTTAGAAACATGAATAAAACAAATAACAGAAAAGTTTAACACATCCTTCTATTTTGGGTTATGTTCAGATAAACAGCCAGATTCTGGAAGATCAAGGGTTATTGGATTAATTGGAACGACTGAATATCTGACAGACCTTTAGCTTGTAATGTAGAGATGTAGCCCAATCATATTTAAGTAGAAAGCAATGGTTTAGAAACCCTTTCCAAAGGCGCTGTACAAAACTCATAAGTTAAAATGCAAATTCCGTTTTTGGCCAGCTATGTAAACTCTAACACTGACTGATCCCGCAAAGGATGTTCAACTGGTTGTAGGCTATTCCTATTTGTTTTCTAATGCCTCTTAATATGAAAGTAATCTGAAAGTAATTCAAAGTAATCAGATTACGTTACTGATTGAGTAATCTAAAAGTTACATTACTGATAACAAATGTGGACAGGTAACTTGTAACTCTAACGGATTACATTTAAAAAGTAACCTACCCAACCCTGGCTGTAGGCTATCAGTTCTAGCTAGCCTGTTCAGGATATCAGCGGTCAGTAGCTATGCTTGTCAAAAGTCCATCCATCCCAATTGTATTGTATTCTAGTTGAAGTTCAAACAAATAATACAAGTCAAAATTCAAATAAAATGGGCAAGCACCTTGTCATTATCTTACTGATAAAGTTAAGTTAGTTGAAAAGTGGATATTTACCATCCATAAACAAGGTGAAGTCCGGTCTGTCTGAGATCAGATCTCCCACGTCAAATTCAGTCAGGACTCCAGTACAAAGGTAAAGGGTAAAGCATGACATGGATTTCAAGAGAGATTGGTTAATTTCATAAAAGGTAAGTGGAAAGGATTTGGAAAGTGGGCTGGCCGGGAGCAGGGGAGAAAGACACGCACCAACATCCACAACGATATTGCCCGCATTATCACAATTATCAATTATTCGGGAGACAAATTGGCCATTTATGAATATTGAGGAGGACTTATTTGGATAATTTTGGGCTGATTATTACTAAGCTGGTCTCGACTGGACTCAGGAAGAATTTAGGAGTCCGAAACCAAGTCAAGACCAAGTACAAATGCGACGAGACTGTCAAAAAGTGATCTCGAGACCGGACTCGAGACTGAGCCCGGCCTTGAGTACTACAGCTCTGGTTCATCCCTTTATGGGACACACATTAGAAGACCAAACATCAGTGCAGTAAATCCATCGAAAGTCATGTCTACTTTGTTGATTCTGCTCAAACCTAGTTTGTCTGAGCAGATGGTGCTACCTTGGCCCTGATCGTGTATCTCCATTCCTTTCAGGAAGCAAATAGGCCCATTGGTGAGATTAGGATGTCCCACTGAGTTGAGACGCCAGACAACACGGCACCTTCACAAACCTTCCAAAACACATCCTTCATTACACTACAGGGGCAACAGAAGACTGGAAAAATTGTGTAAAAAACCTGGTGGAACATCTCACAATTAATTAGGTCAATTGGCAACAGGTAAGTAATAAGTAAAAAGATCATTCCAGAAAGGATGGGTCTATCAGAAGTGAGGATGGGGAGGGGTTCAAATTGTTGCGGGCAAATATTCTTAAATTTATTCTTAAATTGTTGTGGGCAAATAGTGCAACAATTTAAGAATAACGTTTCTCAATGTTAAATTGCAAAGTTGGGGATCTCATCATCAACGGTACATAATATCATTAAGATTCAGAGAATCTGGAGGAATGTCTGTACGCAAGGGAAAAGCCCGAAAACCAATATTGGATGGCCGTGATATTGGTTTCCAATATTGGAAGCAACATATACAGTCGTATGAAAAAGTTTGGGCACCCCTGACAATTTCCATGATTTTAATTTATAAATAATTGGGTGTTTGGATCAGCAATTTAATTTTGATCTATCAAATAACTGATGGACACAGTAATATTTCAGTAGTGAAATTAGGTTTATTGGATGAACAGAAAATGTGCAATATGCATCAAAATGAAATTAGACAGGGGCATAAATTTGGGCATCCCAACTGAAAAATCACATCAATATTTAGTAGAGCCTCCTTTTGCTAAAATAACAGCCTCTAGACGCTTCCTATAGCCTCTAATGAGTGTCTGGATTCTGGATGAAGGTATTTTGGACCATTCCTCCTTACAAAACATCTCCACTTCAGTTAGGTTTGATGGTTGCCGAGCATGGACAGCCCGCTTCAAATCATCCCACAGATTCTCAATGATATTCAGGTCTGGGGACTGGGATGGCCATTCCAGAACATTGTACTTGTTCCTCTGCATAAATGCCCGGGTAGATTTTGAGAAGTGTTTTGGGTCGTTGTCTTGTTGAAATATCCAGCCCCGGCGTAACTTCAACTTTGTGACTGATTCTTCAACATTATTCCCAAGAATCTGCTGATATTGAGTGGAATCCATGCGACCCTCAAATTTAACCAGATTCCCAGTACCGGCACTGGCCACACAGCCCCACAGCATGATGGAACCTCCACCAAATTTTACTGTGGGTAGCAAGTGTTTTTCTTGGAACGCTGTGTTCTTTTGCCGCCATGCATAACGCCCCTTGTTATGACCAAATAACTCAATCTTTGTTTCATCAGTCCACAGCACCTTATTCCAAAATGAAGCTGGCTTGTCCAAATGTGCGTTTGCATACCTCAAGCGACTCTGTTTGTGGCGTGTGTGCAGAAAAGGCTTCTTCCGCATCACTCCCCGCACAGCTTCTCCTTGTGCAAAGTGTGCTGAATTGTTGAACGATGCACAGTAACACCATCTGCAGCAAGATGATGTTGTAGGTCTTTGGAGGTGGTCTGTGGGCTGTTTTTGACTGTTCTCACCATCCTTCGCCTTTGCCTCTCCGATATTTTACTTGGCCTGCCACTTCTGGCCTTAACAAGAACTGTGCCTGTGATCTTCCATTTCCTCACTATCTTCCTCACAGTGGACACTGACAGCTTAAATCTCTGCGATAACTTTTTGTAGCCTTCCCCTAAACCATAATGTTGAATAATCTTTGTTTTCAGGTCATTTGAGAGTTGTTTTGAGGTCCCCATGTTGCCACGCTTCAGAGGAGAGTCAAAGAGAACAACAACTTGCAATTGGCCACCTTAAATACCTTTTCTCATGATTAGATGCACTTGTCTATGAAGTTCAAGGCTTAATGAGCTCACCAAACCAATTGTGTCCCAATTAATCAGTGCTAAGTAGTTACAGGTATTCAAATCAACAAAATGACAAGGGTGCCCAAATTTTTGCATAGCCTATTTTTCACATCTGATTTAATTTCATACAACTTAATATTGCTACACTAAAACTCTTTGTCTGGAAAATACCCCAGTATTCAGATTTTATTAGAAAATGAATGGCATGCCACTGTGATAATTTTCTGTGACGACAGAGTAAATTATTTTGCAGCCTCAGAGGGGTGCCTAAACTTTTTCATACCACTGTACTGCCATCCAGACTGTGGTTTTCAAGGAAGGCCTTGTTTATTTCAGCAAGACAATACCAAACCACATTCTGCACATATTACAACAGCATGGCTCCGTAGTCAGAATCCTGGTGCTAAACTGGCTTACCTGCAGTCCAGACCTGTCACCCAATGAAAACATTTGGCGCATTAGCAAACTAAAATTTCGACAAAGGAGACCCTGAACTGTTGAGCAGCTGAAATCCTACATCAAGCAAGAATGGGAATACATTTCACTTTCAAAACTACAGCAAATGGTCTTCTCAGTTCCCAAATGCTTGCAGAGTATTGATAAAAGAAAAGGTGATGCAACACAGTGGTAAACATGCCCCTGTCCATACTTTTTTGAAACGTGTTGCTGGCATCAAATTCACAATGGTCATGTATTCTTCCAAAACAATAACATTTCTCAGTTTCAGCATTTGATATGTTGTCTTTGTACTATTTTCAAATAAATAGAAGGATAAATGATTTGTACATCAATGCATTCTGTTTTTATGTGCATTTTATGCAGCGTCACAACTTCTCAAAGTCTTCTCAAAAGACTTCTGTACTTCTCAAAGTCTTGCTTGTTTTGTAAAGTGTGAACATCTAAAATCAGAATAATAAAACTGTTAGGAAATGTAGCAATTTTTGTGATTGATAGAATTTTTCAAAATTCTACATAGTATTTCGTAATCACACTCCCTTCTCTGGACCGATATATTAAACATTTATCATTACTAGATTCACTTTCAAATATCATTTGGTCTTCCAAATTCTATTGAAAGAGGTAAACAAGTTATAATATTAACAATATAATCACTTTATTAAAATAATGAGTTTAAGGAAATACATTGACTCATTTAAACATGTAAAACACTTCTCAACATTATTGGCACAAAACTTGTCATATATAAAGGCTACTTGCCAAGACATAATAGGCTAATTGCTATCTTGGCAAGTAGCCTATTATGTCTGAGTAAGACATTTAAAATGCCTTTTTGCCGGAATGTGTAAGCGGAGCCAGCCAAGAAGAGCGAATGTCTCTTACTGAGTGAGTGACTAACTGAGTCCCCCTTGTTAAATAGCGTAGCGGTTAGAGAAGCGGACCTGTAAACTATAGGTCCCGCGTTCGTATCTCCTCACAGGCAAAGCGAAGTACAGATTATGAATTATTCCGTATAGACAAAAACTTTGCTGGCTAAAACCTTCAGTATCTACGTTATAGTAAGCCTGAAATAAAACAGTTTACGGTTATATTGCGACTGTTTCTGGTGGAAGTACGCATCCGTGCATGTGTTTTGGGTCAGGATAGACAAACACATTTGCTGGCTACAACATACAGTAGTTACGTTATAGTTTGCCTTAACTAAAACTGTATACGGTTATATTGCGACTGTTTCTGGTATGAAAATTTCATCTTCAGTCTCGCTAGCAATTGCTCAATTCTTATGATTATTCCTAGGAAGTTAGTAGATACTAGTAAGCCTATTACTGGCTAATAAGCTGTTAAAACGGCCAGTGGCAAAAGCCATACAGTTCATAGACGCTATGGTGGAGGTAAACTTAATAAGAAACATTAGTCAGTTTAACACAATCCTCAATGGAGTCTAGTGACTGCTGAAACGTGTAATGCCCTGGTGTTGTGGTTAAAGACAGTGCCTCTCGTGGAAGACCTAAGTTTGAATCTATTGAGAGCAACGACATTTATTAATTTTATTTGTGGGCCGCAATAAAGCTGTTTACAGTTATACAGTATTGCGACTATTTCTAGTAGATTTCAGGATTCTCTCGTCTTTTCACTTGATGAAAAAGTTAGTTATTGTCACCTTTATTGATAGTTATTGTATCAGTGTCATTCACAAATGACTCGCAGACTCGCTAGCAATTGCTCAATTCTTATGACTATTCCAGTAAGTTACTGGCTAATACGCTGTTAAAACGGCCAGTGGCAAACGCCTTACAGTTCATAGACGCTATAAAATATATCTCAAGAGTTGCTTATTTTCATCTTCGAAACATTGCAAAAATCAGAAACTTTCTATCAAAAACTGATGCATTTTACCTCGCTGAAATGATCCAGCCATACATACCTACATGTAACTTTAGATTGCAAGATGCAGGCCTTTTAATTGTACCTAGAATTTCTAAACAAACAGCCGGAGGCAGGGCCTTCTCTCATAGAGCTCCAATACTGTGGAATGATTTGCCAATTAAGGTTAGAAATGCAGACTCAGTGCAAACTTTCAAGTGTCTACTAAAGACTCATCTCTACAGCATGGTCTATGATTAAATGTAGCCTGGTCCAGGGGCGTGAAGGTGACCAGGAAGGCTTGATACTGTCCACCCTTGCTGTCTTGCCAGTTGGGCTCTCATCGCCACTGGGATGCCCTCCCTCCAATGCCATTCGGGGGCAGAGTCACTGGCTTGTTGTTGTCTCTGCTGCACACTTGTGCAATTGGGCTGTACTCTGCTGGCAATACTCAGCCCTCATTCAGGGTGGTTGCGGTTGGTGGGTGTCCCTTTGGTTGATGCTTAGCAATGTGGGTGGATTGATTTCCTGCCTGTTGAGCCCTGTCCGGGGCCTCCCCCGGATAGGGCCACAGTGTCACTGGAACCCCCTGTCTCAGCCCCAAGGTCTTAGGCTGCTATATTATTGTGTTGGGGGAGTAGTGTCAGTTCTCCTTCTCCACTATGAATCCTTGTAGATCTAAGGAATGCATTTTCTAAATTTTCTCCTGCCCTGTTTTAAACTTAGGAGGACATGAGTTCTTGGCCCACACCTGTGGAGTACCAGGCTTGAAAGACTTATTGCTGTCCCTGTCCAAAGTTCCCCTGGTTGTGTTGCAGATCAAGACGATACCTGACAATTTCAGCTGCCACTCTGCTGACCTGACCCCCCCCCCCATGTTATCCCTGTCCTTGTCCATCTGGTCATGCTTCCGACCTGGACTACGTTTAAATAGACTCTGGACTCAGCCCACATGCATTTATTTATTATTACAATTTGTACTCTTAATATGTTCACCCGGCACAGCCAGAAGAGGACTGGTCACTCCTATGAGCCTGGTTCCTCTCTAGGTTTCTGCCTAAATTTCAGCCTTCTTAGGGAGCTTTTCCTAGCCACTGAAATTCAACACTACTGTTGTTTGCTCCTTCGGGTTTAAGGCTGGGTGTTTTGTAAAAGCACTTTGTGACAACTGCTAATGTAAAAAGGGCTTTATAAATAAATTTGATTGAATTTGATGCCAGTAACACCAATCAAAGTGGGCATATATTTTTCAAGAAACAATAACATTTCTCAGTTTTAACATTTAATATGTTGTCTTTGTACTATTTTCTATCCTATCTGAAGTTTTACAGATCAAATTTTAATTATAAGGAATACAGTATTTAAAGGGATTGCTGTATATAAATGAACATACAAAGGCATTGAAGTAAAACTCCTCTACCAACTTGCTAGGCCACCCAGTGGATGTTTTCTATAGATAAATTATGTTTATTCAGTATGCACAAGGGAACTACACTTGCAAACATAATAATGGACTTTTGTAAGGTAATTTTGATTACCAGCTACTAAGAAGTAGAATATATTTCCTGAATCGACCTTGGGCAAAATATGCCAGCAGCACAGCCATTTCAAATGAATAGATTAAACGGAGTTCATACAGTAACAAGGAACAAACACCACCTCCAGATTCTTAGAAGTACTGGAAATAGGCTTTCATTGAGATCATTGTTTCAAATTTACAAGTTCACAAAAAAGTGTGCCATATTTCCATTAAAATGCAAATGCACTTTTATATTAAAAGATAGCAAAGGAATAATTCACTATATCACACAACACAGCTTGTTAGTACTGTAGGAAATACATACACAATCTTTTTCATATTTACACATTAAGTGAAAACCAAACAAAGAAATCATAAATATCTCTTAGTTAACTTTACAACAGTAATATGTGACCAATATGTCATTACATAAAAGAGGATTATTAAATAACTGGCAACAACCCGATCACTTACAAGTTTGGAAACAGTGGTTAAATAATTCAGCAAAACAAAATGTTCTTCCCCAGTGAGTATTAATACAAGTCAAAACAATCATGAAATCCCTTTGTACAAAAAGACTATAATACAAAATCAACACAATATCTTCACCAGTCATCTGCTTTAAAGACATGGTAAAATCTGTACAGCTTAGCAACTTTAGCTGAGTGGGTTTTTTTATGTGTGTTAGCATAGTTAATGATTAAAGCGTTGATCAGATTGATGAATCTGTGAGCCAACCGTTAGGAGACCTCAGGTAAAGTAGCTGCCAAGACCTTCTCTCATTGGCCTCAGTGCGGTGGACTTCTCATCTAGCAGCAAATCAGCTTGTTGCTGAACGCAAAGTTACTTCAGGATACATTTTTTTGAGAACTGAAACTGCAATCTGTCTAGAGAAACTTAAAACCGTACCAGCTTGATTTTTATGGCATAGAATAAAACAATGTTAATCTAAAGGCTAGATTAAATCCATTACATTGAAGACAATTTCCCTGTGTTAGCAAAGACTACATTCAAGGACAATGTATATTTTAGTTTAATCAGAAATTACTTTACATTTAAACTACAGTAGAACTCAGATTTTCCAAGATACAGATTTAATTTAAGCCTTAATGCAACATATATTGTTTTTATTTAAATAAATGGTTCAGTTGTCAGTGCTATTTCTAGTTAAACCTCCGTGTTATGATACATGGTGTGGTCCTCTGTAGCTCAGTTGTTAGAGCATTGCATGTTATTGGGACCACACATTCATAAAAAAGTATGCATGCATAACTAATTTCTTTGAGATAAAGGTGCCTGTCAAATAGCGTATATGGCAATCAAATACATGTGTGTTCAGTATTTCAGAGAAAAATCATGAAAATGCAGACATTTGTAAAATTACATAAAAACTGAACCAGATTCTATAGTCTGGGCCAGGGGTGTCCAAACAGCTCCACGGAGGGCCGAGTGTCTGCGGGTTTTTGTTTTTCCTATAAATTGGTTCCCATTTCACACACAAACAACCAGGTGAGGGTAGAAACTAACCAATTAGTAACCTAATTAGTCAATCAAGCACAAGGTGAGTGCAAAAACCTGCAGACACTTGGCCCTCGGTGGAACTGTTTGGACACCCCTGGTCTAGGCTACTGCATTGGAAACTAAGTGCAGTGCAGGGATCTGCTTTAATCAGAACAGCCAAAAGAATGCAAAGCACATTTTACAACCAATAAGAAATATATAAAATAGAGGAAAGAAATAAAACAAAAATACATTGGCACTTAAACTTTATCAACACTACTATTCCCAGAGAACCCAAAATGGTTAACTTGCAGCTTGGCGTAAAGCATCTCCTTTTTTCTCCTTTTTTATATAAATTAATTTAAAAGATTTCTAATTATAGTACCAAATAGCAGAAACCAGATAGATAAATCCCTGGTGTGGTTTTAAAGGAACCAAAACATCTGAAACACGTTTTATGCCAGGGGCACATTGTACCATTGATGTGTTAAACCTAAAGTTACCTTTCAGTCTTATCTGTCAGTCCCATAAAATTTTCTTCTAGTCTACATTAAAGGGATAGTTCGACCTACAGTTAAAGTCAGAAGTTTACATACATCTCAGGCAAACACATTTAAACTCAGTTGTTCACAATTCCTGACATTTAATTCTAGTAAAAATTCCCTGTCTTAGGTCAGTTAAGATCACCACTTTATTTTTAGAATTTGAAATGTCAGAATAGTAGTAGAGAGAATGACTGATTTCAGCTTTTATTTCTTTCATCACATTCCCAGTGGGCCAGAGTTTACATAAACTCAATTAGTATTTGGTAGCATTGCCTTTAAATTGTTTGACTTGGGTCAAAGGTTTTGGGTAGCCTTTCACAAGCATCCCACAATAAGTTGGGTGAATTTTGGCCCGTTCCGTCAAACAAACCTGGTGTAACTGAGTCAGGTTTGTAGGCCTCCTTGCTCGCTTTTTCAGCTCTGCCCACACATTTTCTATAGGATTGAGGTCAGGGCTTTGTGATGACCACTCCAATACCTTGACTTTGTTGTCCTTAAGCCATTTTGCCACAACTTTGGAAGTATGCTTGGGGTCATTCTGCATTTGGAAGACCCATTTGTGACCAAGCTTTAACTTCCTGACAGATATAAGATGTTATTTAAGATGTTGTTTCAATATATCCACATAAGTCTTCAACCTAAGTGTATGTAAACTTCCGACTTCAACTGTAGTAGATTCATATTTGGGTAAGATTCCACTTTCCCTGAGTTCTTGAAGGCTCATGGACTCATTTTTTACAACAAACCCCTGTCCCAGGCAAATTCATAAATTGAAACTGTGTCCCGACCCACAAAAACGGCATTACATGCGGAAACGAACTCAAAAAAACACCTCAAACGAAAAAACAAACAAACCTCAAACTGACGAAACAGCCAGTGGAATTTGTTGGTGACTTCAAACTGGCACTATGGAACTATTTACTGTAGCCACCACTACACAATTATCCTCTGTTATTCAGCAAGGATGTTATCGGTAGCTAAGTGACTGTCACATTGAAACTTCAACTTCCTGAAAGAAAACATAGATTGTTACAATTTATGAACAAAATTGACGGGTTACACAGGAAGTATCACTTTAATTGACAATTTGATTTATGTAGCAAAAATGAAAACATTATTTTGAGGAATACAACACTGAAGTTCTTTGAGGTAGACAACACCACTAGTCTTAGTTTGAAGTGTTTCGGACTAGGTTTTTGTTTCCAATGTAGTTTTGTGGCTTGGGACGCAGTTTTAATTCATGATGCTAATAATGCTATTTCCAGGTTAGGTCAGAGGTGAATAATGGCTTATTGTGAAAAATGACTCCATGGGTCTTCAAGAACAACTCAGGGTAAGTGGGATTCCACCCAAATATGAATCTAGGTCAAACTATACTTCTCAGGAGCAAGCATGGAGACGTAGATTAGCTCCACCCTTTGGCACTGTAATAAATATACATTTTTGAATAACGGGGCCATAGTTCTACACAACACTCTTACCCATGTACAAAATCAGTAAAAACTCACTCAGATTGAACAAATAAGTCATAAATTGAGTTTAAAAAGACATGTGTGATGGGTGGCACTAGAGAGAAAAGGAGAAAGAGAGAAAGAGCGAGAGCAGATACAGTCTCCTGAAGAAGTATATAGTATTTTAGATGTCAAAAAGTTACACACATGTTATACACAACTATACACCTCTTTGAAAAGGTTTCCAGATATGTCCTTTTATGTCTCTCTTCATCATTTCCATTCTGAAAGTGTATTTTTTTGCTTTTTTTTGTCAGCATGCACATTTATTGTCTCTTTAGTCCTTTGTATGGTAGTGGTAGGAGCGTGGGTGTGTGTGTGTGTGCTGAAGTCCATAGAACAGAGGATGTGCTAGGTTTATATGCATGTTTGTTTAAAGGGTAAAAGGGATACATACTGTATGTTTGGTGCATTTTATGTGTTATGTGTGTATGCACAGTGAAGTTCATAAGTATTTTGACAGTGACAAAATAAACTGTTTGGTACAACCCTGTTTCCCGAAAATTTGGGACGCTGTGTAACATGTAAAGACAAACAGAATGCAATGATGTGCAAATCATTTAAACCCTATATTCAATAGAAAATAGTACCAACATATCAAATGTTGAAACTAAGAAATGTTATTGTTTCTTGGAAAATACATGCTCACTTTGAATTTGATGCCAGCAACACATTTCAAAAAAGCTGGGACAGAGGCAACAAAAGACTAGAAATGTTGTGTAATACTAAAAAAAACCTGGTGGAATATCACACAACTAATTAGGTCTATTGGCAACAGGTCAGTAACATGAATGGATATTAAAAGATCATTCCAGAGAGGATGGGCCTGTCAGAAGTAAGGATGGGGAGGGGTTCACCTCTATGTGAAAGACCATGTGGGCAAATAGTGCCACAATTCAAGAATAACGTATCACAAAGTAAAATTGCAAAGAGTTTGGGGATCTCATCATCTACGGTACACAATATCATTAAAAGATGAAAAAAAGTCTGGAGTAATCTCTGTGTGCAAGAGACAAGGGCGAAAGCCAATATTGGATGGCTGAGATCTTCAGGCCCTCAGGTGGCAATGCATTAAAAACAGTCTGTGAACGCAGTATGTCACAGCTTCCACAAATGCAAGTTAAAACTCTACCATGCAAAGAAGAAACCGTACATAAACAACATCCAGAAACGCCAGTGCCTTCAATGGGCCACAGCTCATTTTAGGTGGACTGAGGCGAAGTGGAAAACTGTTCTGTGGTCTGACGAATCAAAATTTGAGATTTATTTTGGGAATCATGGACGCCGCTTCTTCT
This sequence comes from Esox masquinongy, assembly GCA_016801175.1. Classification (NCBI taxonomy): domain Eukaryota; kingdom Metazoa; phylum Chordata; class Actinopteri; order Esociformes; family Esocidae; genus Esox; species Esox masquinongy. The sequence goes on along the minus strand of JACXGI010009853.1, from coordinate 14,301 downwards.
GGACTAAAGAGGAGATGGACTATCCAGCTTGTTATCAGCACACAGTGCAAAAGCCAGCATCCGTGATGGTATGGGGGTGCATTAGTGCACATGATATGGGTGAGTTGCACTTCTGTGAAGGCACCATTAACGCTGAACAATATATACAGCTTTTGGAGCAACACATGCTGCCATCCAGACAACTTATTTTTCAGGGAAGAACAACAGCATGGCCCTGTAGTAAAAGAGTCTGGGTGCTAAACTGGCCTGCCTGCAGTCCAGACCTGTCACCAATTGAAAACATTTGGCGGATTATAAAAAGACAAATACAGCAAAGGAGACCCCAAACTGTTGAGCAGTTGCAATCCTATATCAAGCAAGAATGGGACAACATTCCACTTTCAAAACTACTGCAATTGGTCTCGTCAGTTCCCTAATGCTTACAGAGTATTGTTAAAAGAAGAGGTGATGCAACACAGTTGTAAACATGCCCCTGTCCCAACTTTTTTGAAATGTGTTGCTGGAATCAAATTCAAAATGGGCATGTATATTTCCAAAAACAAGATTTCTCAGTTTCAACACTTGATATGTTGTCTTTGTACTATTTACAATTAATTATAGGAATAAATGATTTGCACATCACTGCATTTTGTTTTTATTTGTTTTTTACGCAGCATCCCCACTTTTTTGGAAATGGTGTTGTACATTGTTAACAAGCAAGAATGCACTGATGAAGTAAGCAATAGCAAATTACCTGGTAGACCCCATAAGAGAACTGTGGTGGGTGACTGAAGAATGCATTCAAATGTGAAGAAAAAAACAACTATCACAATTCAAGAACACTCTCCAGGATGTAGGCATAGACGTGTCAGAATACTGAGAAGACACACCAGCATAACCTCAGTGGGTTTACTTCAAGATGCAAACCACTGGTAAGCCTCAAGAACAGAGCAGCCAGGTTAGAGTTTGGTAAAATGTACATAAAAAACCAGTAGGGATCTGTCTGATAGACAGATGAGACAATGTATTTGAGTATTGCAAGAGGAAAGCATACCACCTTATCTTATGGATTAGGCATGTATGACTACCACTGGAACTGGCTGATTTGTTTTCAATGATGTGACAACTGATAGCAGCAGCAGGATCGATTTTGAAATGTACAAAAACATCTGTTCAGATCCAACCAAATGCCTCAAAACATTGGATGGCACTTCACCTCACCGCAGGACAATGACCTAAAACACATTGCTAAAACAACTAAGGACTTTCTCAGGGCCAAAAAGTGGAATGTACTCTATAAGTTAATCACCCAACCTGAATCCAGTTGCACATGAGCTTCACTTGCTGGTGGCAACTAAAGGCCAAAATGCCCCAGAACAAACAAGGACTAAAGATGGCTGCAGAACAGCCCAACAAAAACATCATCAACCAACCCAAAGTGCAAAGGATTTGCAACAAAGTAATAAATAAGACGACAGGGTTCAGGGTCTGCATTTCAACCTTTTAGTCATTGTTTCATTTCAAATCGAATGTGTTGGAATGCAGAGCCAAAACAACAAAACTTGTCTCACTGTCCAAATACTTATGGACTATGGCACGGCACTGTATATGTATATGGCCTGTAGAGGGTGTTTGTATACCCTCTGTGTGTCCAGTTTTATATACCTCACTGTGGCCTGAACCATTTGCACCACCAACATAAATACCATGTGTTGTATGTTTACATTGTACATAAGTGTTCACCTGCGTATAAGTGTTTACATTTGAGGGGGAGCTAAAGGGAATGTGGAGGAGGGAGGCAGCAAAGAAAGAGGCATCCCTCACACTGCGCTCTCGGTGGACGGTTTGCGTGCAGGGGTCCAGCCTGTGTCAGGTAGGCTGTGTTGGAGGTGGCGTTGGGGTGTGGCAGTTGTCGGGGTCAGCGTGTTTATTGATGAACACTCCGACGTCTCCTCCAGGAGCAGCTGCTCTGTCTCACCATCATCCAGTGAGGCGCTGCTGGCCTGCAAGGACACTGTATCTGTGCGCATGCACGCGTGCAGACCGCCCCGCGATGGCTTAAGCTGCTTCAGGTCTTCCCAGTACAACTCCTCGCTGGAAAGGAGACAAACACCTTCCACAATGCGAATCTTCTCCTTGGTGAAGCTGCCTTCCCCACCTCCCTGCGCATGTTGCGGTTAAACACAGTAGTATGGTTAGCAAAGTTCACATAGATAAGCGTCAGAAATTTTTAAGAACATCTTACTCTATATCAAGTTGTTAGTAGAAAACTGCCTGTATCAGTGGTTAGTCAGCAACAGTTTCAAAATAATTAATCAGAAAACTGCAAAAAATCAGGGTTTATAAATCACTTCCATTACAGAGTAGTACAATGCTTTTAAATAAGATATCCTATGATCATTTGGTAAGTTATTTCAGTGTCCATGTGTTGTGTAGGGTTTTCTATGGTGTGATGTATTAACACAAAAACTTTCTCAAGGTCATCAGCAGGTTAGATTTGGGCTCAGAAGTGTATCTGAGAGCAGTCAATTCCAAACTAGAGCCCGCTTTAGTCTAATCTGTAATTTTGTAAATTCTAAGATCGGTATGGAAAGACGCATTATTCACCCAAGTTTAGCCAAAATCGAGTTAGTGGTGTCTGAATACTGCATGTGACTAACAGTTTTCAGTGTGTCAGCTCTGCCCTTGCATGAATCATTGTGATGTCTATAGCCCCTCCTCTATTTGTAAAATGACAGAGATGTATAGTGATACATAACAAATTGTTTCACAATACATGAAACAATTTGTTTAACACAGGACAGCAGTTATTATTAGAGACTGTTAGGTCCATCCAAAACCTATATACTGTACATTTGTTTAAAAAAACATCTAAAACATCAATCAAAACCTGAAAGTATTTACCCCCCTTTTTCACATTTTGTTGTGATACAAAGATTTATGTTAAAGACTTCAAACATAACTGAGCATGTTTCTTTTTAACAGCCTGTTTTGTTGAATTTGTGGTTGTTAATGTATCAAACAGGGCACAAGCAGCAACCTGCTGCCTGTCAGTGTGCTGTTTAAAAGTATAATGGCACTAAGCAATTAATCATTCAACCTCCATACAGATGGTGCTCATTTAATTACAGCGTTTTATTACCGCGGTAAGATGAGGTAGATTGCGTCAACATGCGGTAGATTGCATCAAGTTGTAATTACACAATTCCAAACACATGGGGGAGCTAGAACGCTGAAAATGCTATTTGTTGTCGAAAATCATTTTCTAAACCATAGTAGGACACAATGTTCACGACTTTCTCCTAACATAAGTTTTATTAAAAAGCAAAATGTTTCCAGTTTCGTCTTCAACACTGCTAAAATTCTGAAATGTTTTTATAAAGAAATACACCAATAACCTATGCAGAAATAAGTACTATGTGTTTAAACACTTGAATTATCTTTAGAAATAATAAAATACAAAGCACAGCAATGTGTTTAGATTATGGTTTTCAAGCACAGTATGGTAGAAGAACGCATCTTATGATAATTTGCTAATTGACTTGAAAACCAGTAGGCTATACTGTATACTCTCCTAATTGGTGAAATGAGAACAAGAGATAATGATAGAATGTTTTCTAAATACAGTACATTCTTCCTAGAGAATGAAAGTAGTACCTTTCAATTACCCTTCCTGTTGTTTTCGTTTTACAACCCTGAATAAAGCTTGAAAATGAAAATTTCAGTTGTCAGAGAAAAAATTATTATATAGTTATTATGATTGGCTTTTCTGTGTTGACTTGGGCAAACTATAAGACTAAGCACAAACTATAAAACCAAAAATATAATACTGTATTTTCTGCTTCAACACCCAAACTATATTTTACAAAAAAATAGTTTCCACAAACAAATCCTGTATTAACACTAGTCTAGAACCGCCAGGCTTTTCAGTCTCCCAGAATCTGCGTCGTTCTGCATCATGACCATTCAAATGTGTTAAAAATAATGAATTACAAGATGTGTTTGTTTTAAATGTCTAATTATTTGGAGGAATACAAGATTGTGTTTGTGCTGAAGGTCTCGTGATTAGAATACGGAGGAAAAAAAGGTTATTTCAAAGAACTAGGCTACAGCATTTTCATTCGTTTATTAGGACATTCTCAACAAAATATACAGTATTCTATGAAATAGATTTCATTACTAAAACTGAAGGTAAAATAGATTTGCGACGTGCGGTTGCCATATTTTTCATCAACATTACACCTTTTCATCCTCATTTTAAAATGAATTCCTATTCACCCTAGGCTCTGATCATTCATCTGGCAGTATCCCCCATTCATCCACCGATGTCATTCATTTAGTGAAGGGTGATTAGGGCCTGGGTACCGATTAGCACCATCCTGGGTACCAAGGTCAAGTGGCGTGTGCTTTTTGCGGATAAAGTGAAGAAGACAAGTGCGCTGTATTTGTTTAGAAAATCTGGTCCTATTATTGGTTGGAATTGCAATACTGATTTCAGCAAAAACCCCATCCCTGGGTTACTCCTAAGGGACCCCACAGTCCTTGCCAGGCCCAATAGCCAATAAAACCTGAGGCCTCTAAAGGAATAACACCCGTGTTTAAAGCACTGTATTTTGTCTTCTGCTATCTGTGATCGTCTTGTTTTGTCTGTTCACTGTGGGTTTTTTTCTGTTTGTTTTTAATCATTGTACCTAAACTGTTATGTTTAAACATGTATACGCAGGGCCCAGCTGTAAAAGAGACCTTGTCTCAGACTGTGTTCCTTGTTGAAATAAAGGTATAATAACAAGAAGTAGGAATACGTTGTTAAAAAAAGGGTAAATAGTCTTGAAAAATTTTCCAGTTTGACTTTAGAATTTTGAGAATGGAACAATGTAATATACATCTTTTTATGAAAAGTAATGGGAGGAGGGCATTCCAAATCAGCTGCATTGAAAAATAAAGTCACACTATAACAGCCAGCTACTGTAGTCCAGACAATTATATTTTGTTGTAAATGAGATAACATAAGCAATATCAAAATTCAGAAGTTTAATTAACATTTAAAATAATGTACAGTCTTTAATTTTTCCTACATATAGAATACTCATCTTTGCTTGTCAGCCTGGCCCGCTTAAGAACGCATGTTTCACTTCTTTACAAACATTTTCTATCAAGTTAAAATCTTGGTCTTCACTCAGACTCAATTTACTTCAGCCTTGGTCTTGACTTGGTCTCGCTTTAGGTCACAGGTGATAAACCCAGTCCATGGAGGGCCTAGTGTATGCTGTTTTTTCTTTTTTTCTTTAAATTCATGCCCAGTTCAGACCTAAACAACCAGTTGATGGTAGAACCTAACCAATTAATTAATCAATCAAGTACAGGGTGAGAGCGAAAACCTGCAGACACTTGTCCCTCCATTGAACCGGTTCGAAACCTGTGCTTTAGGTGGTCTCAAATCCAACTCTGGCTATTTGTATAGGCCTATTCAAAAAGTCTCGATATCCACTGTAATTAATTAATGAAGTTTTGGTCTAGTTAGCGTAAGCCTGTTTTTGAAATCAAATTGCTTCACCCTAGCTGAAAAATATACAAACTTAACTATTGTATTCATCATTGGTTTTTAAGTATGGTAGAAGCACACATCTTAAAACCAACGACTGTGCAACGTAGACCAAAAATGCTAGTCAGAAGTTGGTACCCAGGCAGGTGCTAATCACTCTGAATGGACGATAATCCCAGATAAATGATTGATGCTCCTTGTAGTTGAATGTGAATGAACTTAGCAATGAGAATGAAGCCACGTAATGTTGATGACATTGTTGATCAATGCTGATCACATGCAGCAGGATGTTCAATATCCTTTTATTACTTCTAAACTTAGCAATGACATCTAATTCACAAAGTTATTTTTTCAATTAGGAGAGAAATAAAATATCAAACAATCTGTCTGAATGTACAACCCCGTTTCCAAAAAAGTTGGGACGCTGCGTAAAAACAGAATGCAATGATGTGAAAATCATTTCAACCCTATATTCAATAAAAAAAATAGTACAAAGACAACATATCAAATGTTAAAACTGATACATTTTATTGTTTCTTTGAATTTGATGTCAGCAACACGTTTCAAAAAAGTTGGGACAGAAGCAACAGAAGACTGGAAAAGTTGGGTAATGCTAAAAAACTAAACCTGGCGGAATATCACAACTAATTTCATCATTTGGCCACAGGTCAGTAACATGATTGGGTATTAATAGATCATTCCATAGAGGATGGGTCTGTCAGAAATGAGGATGAGTTCACCACTCAGTGAAAGACTGCACGGGCAAATAGTGCAACAATTTAAGAATAACATATCACAACGTAAAATTGCAAAGAGTTTGGGGATCTCATCATCTACGTTACATAATATCGTTAAAAGATTCAGAGAATCCGGAGAAATCTCTCTATGGAAAGGACAAGGCCGAAAACCAATATTGGATGTCTGTGATCTTTGGGCCCTCAGACGGCACTGCATTAAAAACAGACATGATTCTGTAGTGGAAATCACTGCATGGGCTCAGGAACACTTCTGAAAACCATTGTTTTTAAACACAGTATGTCGCTGCATTCACAAATGTTAAAGTTAAAACTCTACCATGCAAAGATGAAACCATACATAAACAAGATCCAGGACCACCGTCCCCTTCTCTGGTCCCCTTCTCAGATGGACTGAGGTGAAGTGGGAAACTGTCCTGTGGTCTGACGAATCAAAATAATGAAACTTTTTTGGGAATCTTGGACGCCGCGTCCTCCGGACTAAAGAGGAGAGGGACCATTCGGCTTCTTATCAGTGCACAGTTCAAAAGCCAGGATCCGTGATGGTATGGGGGTGCATTAGTGCACATGGCCTGGGTGACTTGCACATCTGTGAAGGCACAATGAATGCTGAACAATATATACAGATTTTGGAGCAATATATGCTGCCATTCAGACAATGTCTTTTTCAGGGAAGGCCTTGCTTATTTCAGCAGGTCAATGCCAAACCACATTCTGTGTGTATTACAACAGCATGGCTCTGTAGTAAAAGAGTCCAGGTGCTAAACTGGCCTGCCTGCAGTCCAGACCTGTCACCCATTGAAAACATTTGGCATATTATGAAACGAATAATACGATAAAGGAGACCATGAACTGTGAGCAGCTGAAATCCTATATCAAGCAAGAATGGGAATACATTTCACTTTCAAAACTACAATAATTGGTCTCCTCAGTTCCCAAATGCTTACAGAGTATTGAAGAGGTGATGCAACAGTGGTAAACATGCCCCTGTCCCAACTTTTTTGAAATGTGTTGATGGCACCAAATTTAAAGAAACAATAAAATGTATCAGTTTTAACATTTGATACGTTATCTTTGTACTATTTTTATTGAATATAAGGTTGAAATGATTTTCACATCATTGCATTCTGTTTTATTTGCATTTTACGCAGTGTCACAACTTTTTTGGTGAAATGATATTTTGCTGATTATTTTATTGAACAATGAAGATGACCCTGCTTTCATATCGAATTCATCAAATTATGCTAATAAGGTCTTAGTGAAACAAAATAAAAACCTGAATTTCTGTGGTGGATTTTCATTTTATAGATGTTAAGAACCTTAGACAACAAACGAAAACGCTTTAGCCTGTGTTTGAAATAATTTTCAAATTCATTGTTTCACAAGTCCTTCAATAAAAACCAACAAAATTCTTCATATAATTCATCTGAAAGGCCAGGCAGTTCTAGCGTTAATAACTGATTACGCATGAGACAGTACAATCGTTAGTCTTGTAACAGGCACGCTGGCTAATCAGTCTCTCTCCTTGGGTAAAATATACATTATAGGAAATAACAGTTAATCTCGTCGAATAAGAACAATTATTACAACTTTTATAATAACATGTTCAAGTGTAATAAAAAATAAACATTACTTTACAAAAAACATCTGACATCTAACTTAAAATTCAGTAATGTCAGAAATTGCAAGACAGTTGGAGTTTATGGAATCAAACACAGAAACATAGCAATCCATGAATAGGATTATAGTAACCTATAGTCTTTATATTCAAGTTTTATATTTTGTCTGTGTCACACTGCACCGCAACATGCCGCAGTATACCAACAAAGCATGCCACATCACGGACCGCCCCCTAGGCGCTGGAATTAGATGAGAGAAATCTGTATGTCAGTCAATGCAAGTGGGTGGTCTTTAGCTGATTGGCTAATCCAGCCACAGTACCTTCACATACAGGTGCTCGTTTGTGGGCATGCAAACATAATTTTGCAGCATTTACAGTTGTGCTTCATAATAGCAATTTAGTACGTTTTTATGACGTTCAGGCAAATTCAGTATTATTATGTATACATCCTTGTAAATGGCAATAGAAATACTAAAACCAACAAAAAGCAGCTTGGGCTTCCAGGGTTTAACACTAGAACCGCATGGCCTTTCAGACCCCCAGTATCCACCAGAGCGAACTTTGCTAGGCGTCATTAGCATACGAATCATCCCTATTAGTAAACACTCTCCTCCTCCGCAGCATCACCATCCAGCCAGAGCATCAGTTCATCAAAGGGTCATTATCAAACTATATAGAACAGTCTAAAAAATAATGAATTACAGAATTTGTTTGTTTAAAATGGTTAATGAATTTGAAGAATAGAAGAATGTGTTTGTATTGAAGGTCTTATCATATGAAAAAAAACTATTAAGAAAAGAATATGAAGAACAATTATTTCTAAGAACACAGCCTATATTATTTTCGTTAATTTATTAGGCCCTTCAAAAGTACAAAACGAAAATTACACAGCCAATCTATAAGTGACATGAATTGTCTATAGGTGACATAAGTTAGAGAAACTGTGGAGTCCATTTCTACAAATGAATAGGCTATGTGAACGGTGTGTATCTGCAGGTCTCTCCCAGGGGTTCTAGTGGGGCTATCGAATTGATTTCAACGCCAATGCATAGCTCTAGGCCCGGTTTCCCGATAATGTGGCACTTATGACGGTTTGACGAAGCACGTAGCCTTAAGATGGACTTTGTTACTATGGACTTACACGTTTTCCAAACTGTCACGTACGTCGCTCTTTATAAAGTGCATCGTAAGTGCTACTTTATAAAGAGCGCATTCCATGGAATGGAATTAGGCCATGTTTAGGGTTTGGAATGGATTTAGGCCATGGATACGTTTTTATATATAGCATTTCGATAGAGCTTGATTACTTATCAGAAGCATATAATACCGCTAGCGATGAATTGTACTACTAAGGCATCAACAGGAAAATGTAAAACTCAAAGAAGTAGTGAAATTTAGGGTGGACAAAACATTATATCCAACCACTGGGGTGGACTGGGGTGGACTCAAAATCGTATCTCTGGAAATCGATCACGACATCAAACTATCAGTTCCTCCGGTAGCTATATAGAATATGTTACAGCAACACATGATTGGTTAACTGGGAATATAAATCATAGTTGGAAAAATCCATTCTAATTGTTCGAAAATAAAAATGGAACGCAGGAGAAAACAAGCATTCAGAGCTGAATAAATCAATGTTCTTCTTGACGAGGTAGAGGCACCAGCACCTATCCATCAAAGACATTAGCCTACGATGCGGGATTTCAGAACGTTTATTTTGAACACTTTCTTCATTATTTCTTGTTTTACGTACGTTTTTCTTTGTCCTGAGTTGACAATTGCATTCAATTACATTCACATCCACCCATGCACTTATTATAATATTTGTCTAAATAAATTGGTCTAAATTAAAACTGTTTTGATAATTTTTCTAGTGCCTTAATATTAACTGTTTGCGATCACTCCTCCCATGTTGAGGCGCTATTTCACAAAAGCAGTAAAGTGCCTGTTACGATGGACTAACGAGTGGTCCAGAGTTAAAGAGCGATGTTACGTGCCACTTAAGTAACGATGCTTTCGGGAAAAGCACTGATAAAATAACTAGGCCCTTACGTGCATCTTACGATCATCTTAGCTCTTTGGGAAACCGGGCCCTAGTCTCCTAGATTACTTACATATAAGATTTGTCTATAGGTGACATGAATAAGTTTTCAAAAAACCGAGAGGAGTTATCAGAAAAAGACGAGGTCCATTTCTCCAAATGAATAGGCTACAAAACCAGGGTGTCTTTGTAGGACTCTCCCGGGGCTTCTAGTGGGGCTATCGAGTTGATGACAAATTGTCGAGTAGTTTATATCGTTTGTATTATGTTTCAATGATAGCCTAAAAAATGTGTTGAATGGTCATGGAAATTTTCTATTTCATTTGTAAGTTAATTCAAATTCAATCATGGCTCTGATCATTCATCTGTGAGTATTGCGTATTCATCCATTGACGTCATGCATTCAGTGAGGGTTGATTAGAGCCTGGGTACCATTAGCGGCTGCCTGGATACCAACGCTAAGTGGCGTGTGCTTTTGACGGACTATGTCAGAAAACGGGGCAAAAAAACAGGCAGTCTCTAAATAGTTTTCCATTTGTGAGTTTAGAATTCTGACAACGGAACAATATAATATATGGCTATTACGAAAAGTCATGGAAGGAGGAGAGTATAGCTTTCAAAATGGCAGTTTTATTTTAATTACAAACTCAAAATTGGTGTAGGCATTTGGCGGTTCTAGTGTTCTAGTCTGGGTGTTTCTGGAATAGCCCCAGATCTTTTGATCCATATTATCGTGGACATGAAAGCTTATATTACTGCTGCTGTAATTGTGTTAAGAAACACCTTAAACTAGATCAGGCATTTTCATAGTGCACGCTTTGTTTCAATTGTGCACACCATACTTGTTTTGGCAGTGTGACTCGCATAGGATGCCGTGGGTATCAAGTGTAGGGGCGAATACAAATCAAAAAAATGACTTTCAGAAACAGGGGTGCTGAGGCAACAGGGGTAGCGGTCCGGTGTAAAATGCTTTAGTTGCCTTGATATTGGTTACACTAACATGCAGTGCTGAAACAAGCAGGAGTGAAAGACACTGACTTATTGAGATGGTGCTATGTATCCCAGGGGCATTAACACTGGTTAATTGACATGTAAATATTAAAAGTCATATCGCTGACTCATTGATATAAAGCTAACTTTTTAGCTAAGGTTTGGCCAATCAGTGGCTAAAGACTACCCACTTGCATTGATTGACATAGCCCCTGAGATCGTGAAAAACGATATTATGACTTAGACCATGAAATTATTAAATACGCGATCACATTTATAAAGTAGTCTATGATATCAAGAAAAAGACCATAAAATCATGAAACAGGCCATGATATTATTATAGTTTGATGCAAAAAGCCAGTTGGAAATGCAACATATTATTATGAAATATACTATTATTTTGAAAAGTGGCATTAAGAAAATATTTTATATTAGCATGCCACTTAAAATTATGTATTTATTCAATTAATAATACATTTATTTATTTCATTTTGGTCCTCCATGCATTACTGAGAATGTTGATGTGAAGGGCTACACTTCAAATTTTATGTATGTTAAAAATACCTAATGTTTGTTGGAATTTTTGCATTTTCACTTTAAAAAATAGAATATTGTAGGTCACTCACAAAAAATCATTATAAATACATCAAACTCTGTAACAAAACAAAATATGTATAGATCCAAGAGGGATAAATACTTACACCCACAGTTTGATCAAACAGAGTCACGATAGGTGATATGAGATACATGCAAGATGAGGGTGAAAATTAAAGAGAGAATGAGAGAGAGGAGATAGAGATATTGGAAGAGCAACATAGAGTGACTGATAGTGAGAGATTCCCCATGCAGTGTGTGACTACCTCTCTGCAGGAAAAATCGTGTCAAAAAAATAAAGGAGAGAGCGTGTTGTAAGGATGCGAGAGCTGCAGTGAAGGAGAGAGGGAGAGAATAATAGAGATATGAGTGGTGTGGCTTTTCGTGTTTGGTTATTTGAAAGCTACAGTAAAAACATCTATCTGCAGATTAGAGATGGAGACAAGCATTATAAATTGATCTTTTTTTAAATGGGTATATACAGGTCCATCTCAAAAAATTTGAATATTGTGGAAAAGTTCATTTTTTTCCATAATTCAAATCAAAAAGTGATACCTTCATATATTCTAGATTCATTACACAAAGTAAAACATTTCAAACCTTTTTGTTTCAATCCTGATAATTACGGCTTACAGCTCATGGAAATCAAAAATCCAGTATCTCAAAATATTGGAATAAAAGATTTACAATACAGACATGTCAACCTGAGAAGAGCTCTAATCAGCTAATTAACTCACTGAGCCTTCAATCTCTGTCTGGTTCAGTACACACAACCACAATCATGGGGAAGACTGCTGACTTGACAGTTGTCCAGAAGACACTCACTGACACCCTCCACAATGAGGGTAAGCCACAGAAGGACATTGTTGAAAGGGCTGGCTGTTCGCAGAGTGCTGTATCAAAGCATATTTATGCAAAGCTGACTGGAAGGGAAAAGTCTGATAGGAAAAGGGGCACAAGCAACAGGGATGACCGCAGCCTTGAGAGGATTGTCAAGCAAAGCTGATTCAAGAACTTGTGGGAGCATCACAAGGAGTGGACTGAGGCTAGAGTCAGTGCATCAAGAGCCAACATGCACAGATGTGTCCAGGAAATGGGCTAGAAATGTCGCACTCCTAGTGTCGAGCCACTCCTGAACCAGAGACAACGTCAGAAGTGTCTTGCCTGGGCGAAGGAGAAAAAGAACTGGACCGTTGCTCAGTGGTCCAAAGTCCTCTCTTCAGATGAAAGTAAATTTTGCATTTCATTTGGAAATCAAGGTCCCAGAGTCTGGAGGAAGAGTGGAGAGGCACAGAATCCAAGTTGCTTGAAGTCCAATGTGAAGTTTCCACAGTCAGTGATGATTTGGGGTGCTTTGTCATCTGCTGGTGTTGGTCCACTGTATTTTATTAAGTCCAGAGTCAATGCAGCCATCTACCAGGAGGTTTTAAAGCACTTCATGTTTCCTGCTGCTGACAAGCTTTATGGAGATGCCGATTTCCTTTTCCAGCAGGACTTGGCACCTGTCCACAGTGCCAAAACGACTGGTAACTGGTTTGCTGCCCATGGAATTACTGTGCTTGATTGGCCAGCCAACTCACCTGATCTGAACTCACCTTGTCAAGAGGAAAATGAGATACACCAGACCCAACAACACAGACGAGCTGAAGGTCGCTATCAAAGCAACCTGGGCTACCATAACACCTCTGCAGTGCCACAGGCTGACTTCCTCCATACCACGCTGCATTACTGCAGTAATTCGTGAAAAAGGAGCCCCAACCAAGTATTGAGTGCATAAACTAACATACTTAGGAAACCTTTGCAGGTGTTTTGAGTTAATTAGCTGATTAGAGCTCTCCTCAGGTCGACATTGCTGTATTATATATTTTTTATTCTATTGATATACTGGATTTTTGATTTCCATGAGCTGTAAGTCGTAATCATCAAGATTGTAACAAAAACGGCTTGAAATGTTTCACTTTATGTGTAATGAATCTAGAATATATGAAGGTGTCACTCTTTGATTTGAATCATGGAAAAAAATTAACTTTTCCACGATATTGTAATTTTTTGAGATGAACCTGTATAGCCATATACAGTGCCTTGCGGAAGTATTTGGCCCCCTTGAACTTTGACCTTTTGCCACATTTCAGGCTTCAAACATAAAGATATAAAACTGTAATTTTTTGTGAAGAATCAACAACAAGTGGGACACAATCATGAAGTGGAACGAAATTTATTGGATATTTCAAGCTTTTTTAACAAATAAAAAACTGAAAAATTGGGCGTGCAAAATTATTCAGCCCCCTTAAGTTAATACTTTGTAGCGCCACCTTTTGCTGCGATTACAGCTGTAAGTCGCTTGGGGTATGTCTCTATCAGTTTTGCACATCGAGAGACTGAAAATTTTGCCCATTCCTCCTTACAAAACAGCTCGAGCTCAGTGAGGTTGGATGGAGAGCGTTTGTGAACAGCAGTTTTCAGTTCATTCCACAGATTCTCGATTGGATTCAGGTCTGGACTTTGACTTGGCCATTCTAACACCTGGATATGTTTATTTGTGAACCATTCCATTGTAGATTTTGCTTTATGTTTTGAATCATTGTCTTGTTGGAAGACAAATCTCCGTCCCAGTCTCAGGTCTTTTGCAGACTCCATCAGGTTTTCTTCCAGAATGGTCCTGTATTTGGCTCCATCCATCTTCCCATCAATTTTAACCATCTTCCCTGTCCCTGCTGAGGAAAAGCAGGCCCAAACCATGATGCTGCCACCACCATGTTTGACAGTGGGGATGGTG
>JACXGI010009852.1:9349-29288 GCA_016801175.1 Esox masquinongy | reverse complement strand
TGTCTATATTAACATAGTATCATCAGAACAGAGCCACAGATGTAACTCTTGTCTATATTAACATAGTATCATCAGAACAGAGCCACAGATGTAACTCTTGTCTATATTAACATAGTATCATCAGAACAGAGCCACAGATGTAACTCTTGTCTATATTAACATAGTATCATCAGAACAGAGCCACAGACATACCTCTTGTCTATATTAACATAGTATCATCAGAACAGAGCCACAGATGTAACTCGGAGCCAGATGTCTAAATAAAGGATCCAGTTGTTATTATCGCTCCCCACAGGGAGAGGAAGTCCAGCCTGGAGGTGGGGGTATGGAGGGAGATGGAAATGGGCCGACATTCTCATGAATTTCTCAACAATGAAACCGTTTTCTCTTCCCAAAAGTATGTTAAGAACAGAGAGGCATAAGACCGGTGGACTTTTACCGAAAGCCAAAGCTTCCAAACATGGTGTTGTTCAGGAGTGCAAGGCAGAGGGTAGGCGTTTGTACATTTCCCAGCTTCCAATTCTGATTTGGAGCTTCAAACTTGTCCAGTGTTCTTCTGCCCAGGCATAGCTGATGCCTTTTAGATCTTAGAACAACTGCCACTTCTGCCCCCCAACCCTGTGACATCGCAGTTTGGAGTACCACAAAATATCGGATCAATACAGGTACAACAGAGCCTACTTTATTTTTAGGCTAATTACATGAACAATGAAGAGAAGATCACGATAACCAAAACAGGTAAGCAGACAGCTCAGTTGTTTTGCCATACAGGCATAGACCTGCTTTAAACATGGAACATCAACCAGGTCATAAGTTCAGAAACACGCTGTGATATGGCCCAATTGCCTACCCTTCTGTCTTTTGAATCTAATCTGATGAAAGTTGACTGGCTTAATCTGCCTGTCAGTTGAGGCCGTGTCCACAAAGGGTAAAGGCCTAATTGAACACACCTGACTATATTTAGCTTTGAGGCTTGGTGGGGGATATTTTACTGTGGCAAATGCATTTTGTCTCTTGTTTTTTTTTGTTTTCTCAGGAGCACAACCAGGCAGCCTGAATTCTCCACCACTGTGAGGAAGCCCGACAAGGACCAGGACCCATTCAACTCAACAGGTCTGAGTAGCGCAGTCCTGACACTGGAACGGACATAACGGTGTCAAAACACCCACCTATAACAGCTTTAAAGAACATAACAGATGCATATGAGTGGACACCACTCCCAAGCTCCTAACTATAAACCATCCTAACTGCTCTGAAGATTTACTTTGGGTTCATATTGTTTATCTCACACTGCGGCAAACTGTTTCCTTGTTACCTAATAAGTCCTGGGTCTGTTCCCAGGATAAGGAACGTCATGAATCACATCCAGACCAGCAGTTTCTGCTTAAGAAGGTCATCACAGGGGAAAGGAATTTAAATGCTATGTTGCCTATCTGCTGAAGTTCAGTGTGGTTCCACACTGCTCCTGCCTGCATCAAACTGGATCCTACCAAGGCAGGTTCATGCTTAAAATGATAAAGAGAATATGGAAGCCCTCCTCCTAAACACACTGATGGAATCTCACCTCCTAAACACGCTGATGAAAGCCCACCTCCTAAACACGCTGATGGAAGCCCACCTCCTAAACACCCTGATGGAAGCCCTTCTCCTAAACACGCTGATGGAAGCTCACCTCTAATTGTGGGCGTGGTCTCAATTCAAATGCTCAAACAAATTTCCCTCAAGAACCCATAAAGTCCGCCATCTTAGATTTTCCGCCATTTTGAATTTAAACTGAAACACTAGAGTTATGTTCAACTAGAGCTCTCTATCGATCTTCACGCTGCTCGGTGTATATAATCTTGGGACAGGTATCTAAATATTTGGTATAAGGATTGTTGATACCTTTAACAGAAGGGCTGATATAATCCAATGAAAATTCCTGTAGGAGTGGTCTCAATTCAAATGCTCATTAATGCAAGATGATGAGGCCTTCTGCAACCTGACTTGGTATATGGGTTCAGGCCTATGGCAGGAAGGCCTCCACAGTTTCAAGATGATCGGCCTGATGGTGGTGCTATAATCATCAAATGCATGGGGCTCCATAGGAAATGAATGGAAGTCTACGGGGAATGAATGCGAGTCTGTGGAGAATGAATGGGGGGCAATGGTGATTCAATGGGAGTCTA
Organism: Esox masquinongy; assembly: GCA_016801175.1. Classification (NCBI taxonomy): domain Eukaryota; kingdom Metazoa; phylum Chordata; class Actinopteri; order Esociformes; family Esocidae; genus Esox; species Esox masquinongy. The sequence continues at coordinate 27,120 of JACXGI010009852.1, read as the reverse complement.
TGGGGAACGCATAGAAGTCAATGGGGAATGAATGGGGGGCAATGGGGAATTAATTGGGGTCTTTGGGTAACGCATTGAAGTCAGTCGGGAATGAATGGAGCTCAATGGTGAATAAATGGGAGTTAATGGGGAATGAATGACAATGAATTAAGAATAAATGGGTGCCATGGTGGTCCTGGAAGGGAAGGACCCCGCCATTTCCGCTTGCGAATATATTTCACATTTATAACTTTGCCAAAACTTGTGGAGACCACAGAATCTGTCAGTCTCGAGGGCAGTCTTCTTTTTCAGGAGTCTGCTGTGTCATCCTAGGCTGTGATGTCATGCTTTGCCATCAGTTCTGCTGTTAAAACTTTATCCAACTCACACTTTGAATTTTCTCTAAACACAGAAAAACCCTCAATAAGGTCGATGCAGTCTGTGACTGCCAGTGTGGGGCTATGTAAACCCTTCATATGTAAACCCTTCATATGTAAACCCTTCATAGCAAACCCTTCATATGTAAACCCTTCATAGCAAACCCTTCATATGCAAACACTTCATAGCAAACCCTTCATATGTAAACCCTTCATATGTAAACCCTTCATAGCAAACACTTCATATGTAAACCCTTCACAATAACCTGGTTGCATAAGTGTGCACACCCTTAAACTAATACTTTGTTGAAGCACCTCTGAAGAGGGCTGTGCACAGGAGATGTCCTCGCAATCTGACAGATTTGGAGCGCTTTTGCGAAGAAGAGTGGGCAAATATTGCCACGTCAAGATGTGCCATGCTAATAGACTCCTACCCAAAAAGACTGAGTGCTGTAATAAAATCAAAAGGTGCTTCAACAATGTATTAGTTTAAGGGTGTGCACACTTATGCAACCAGGTTATTGTAAGGTTTTTATTTTTCATTTTCCCCCTCGAAGATTTCAGTTTGTTTTTCAATTGAATTGTTCACATTATAGGTCACATGAAAAGTGGAAAAAGTTCTGGCATTATTTATCTTTGTCTCATTCTTTTACATCACAAAAACCTGGCATTTTAACAGGGGTGTGTAGACTTTTTATATCCACTATATATTGAAAGTTATTGTATCAAGAAAAATGAATGTTGTTGCACCATGAAATGAAATAGCTTTGACAGTGTAAAGTTCATCTTCAGTCTTGTTAACAATTGCTCAATTCTTATGACTATTCCTAGTAGTAAGTAGATACTAGTAGGCCAATAAAAGCCAGTTCATAAATGCTATTTGTGGTGGAAATAAACTTAATCGCAAATGTTAAGTCAGTTTAACACAACGATTAATGGTGTCTAGCTAAATATTCAATCTTGGCGTGATGTTAATGCGTGGCAAAATGATCAAATGTCGAGACGCAGTTTTCTGATGAGGTAGTATGTCCCAATACTGGCATACTAGCTTACTATTTACAAAACAATACGTACTTCACTGTCATCCGCGAAGTACGTATTTGTAGTCTGCGATTTGAGATTCAACCAATGCTTTCGATATCCTCATAGTTAACATAGAGCAGTGGTTAGCTATTCCACTGTTATCGTATGGACGGCCATCTACAGTAATCTTTGTACAAGACTACACTTTAGGTCCGTTAATAAACATTCTGTTGCCCACGTTATTTCAGCAAAAATGTAATGGCTGGGGTAAAAGTTGCATTTGCTGACGATGCGGAGGTGGACTGACTAGCAGCAAGCCCTTTGGTCTTGTGGGATTAACCCTGACCTTCAGTGTTCTCATATAAATTGAAAATGTTCAGTTTTACTTCAGCATAATCAATGTCACAATTTACCCTGATGTGGCTCAACTTATCCTCTCCCTAGGCTCAATTTACCCCTCATCTGGGGCAATATGAGATCGCTTTTTTGGAGTCATATTTTGAAAAGGGATTATTTTAGATCCAAAGTGATTATCCCATTCCTACAAAACACTAGCATATGCGGCTGTGTATAGTTACCATTTATAGCTAACTCAAAGATGGTAAACACCAACCCGTTACTGACTAACATAAATTGAAAACGCAACACTTCGCTAGCCTAGAAGCAATTTTCCTAAATAACTTCCAGTTCTTTTATCTACTCGGTGATGAGACACTACAGACCACAAAGCGACCCTGATTGTACCCTTCAAATGTAAGCTACCATAACCAGTGTGTTTTTGAAACTTCTATGTTACAAAATTATGGGTTCGTGACTTCCTTGAACCTGTTTTCGCTTAATGAGGGGGGGGTGCTCGTTCTTTCGCCATTCTACACGTGCCGCGTTCAACCAATTAGCAAGTCGAAATTTACCGATTTTTTTTAGTTCGGAGCCAAATTGAGCTCAGATGTATTGACTGTAAGAAAAGAAAAACGTAACTGAAAAACAAAATCAGTCGTATGAAAAAAATAGATCCAAACGTGGTAAAAGTGTATGCTAAAAACATTAAATGGATTTTCGCGTCTGATCTTAAAATGTCTTCGTCCAATCACGTTTTTTTCACGTTCGCTTCTTCTTACGATTACAATTTCTTCCCACCTTCATTCGAGTCATGTTTTCTCAAAACCAAGTTTTGAGCCTCTATTGGCGTGGAGGCGGGGCTTTATCTGGGCATTGTATTCTCGATTTTAGCTTTTCCACGCACTGCTTTCCCAATGCAACCTGTGGAGAGAATTTTAAGAATTGTATAAACTAGGCTAAATGTGTACATTTAAACAGAATAATAAACAGTTATTCCCAGGTTGCATCGACGTCACTATTGCCATGGTCACAGACACAGATATTGATGAAAGTTTAACGTGTTAAAGTGACTGAAGTTAGACAGGGGCTAATAACCATTTGTTCTAAGCATAATGGTTTGGAAACATCACAGCAAAAAAAAATTCAGTTAATGAGTTAAGTATAAACCTTTACCGCATTTGAATTTAGTTTTTTTGCCACCCCAATAACGGCCCATTTTTTACATTAAGAACAACTGTATATTAAATGAACATCGATTGTTATTAATTAGTTAAATAAACCATAGCACACACCTTAGACTGTGCACAAATAGGCCTGACGAGCCGTGAGTTTGTCGTGTTTTATCTGCTCCTGTCACCCTGGTCACCCTTTACCTGGGGAAAGATTATGTTGGGGTACATAGTGCCTCCAGAACACGTTAAACTTTCATCAATATCTGTGTCTATGACCATGGCAACAGACGTCGATGCAACCTGTGAATAAGTTTATTATTCTGTTTAAATGTACACATTTAGCCTAGCTTATACAATTCTTAAACTTCTCTCCACAGATTGCATTGGGAAAGCAGTGCATGGAAAGGCTATGATTTTCAGCTAATCATGGTGTGATTCATGGCAAATCGGGTGCGAGAATTCAATGCCCAGATAAAGCCCCGTCTCCACGCCAATCGAGGTTCAAAACTTGGTTTTGAGAAAACATGACTCGAACGAAGATGGGCAGAAATTGTAATCGTAAGAAGAAGCGAACGTGGAAAAAACGTGTTTGAACGAAGAAATTTTAAGGTCGGACGCGAAAATCCATTTAGTGATTTTAGCATACACTTTTTCCACGCTTGAATCTATTTTTTTCATACGATTGAATTTAGTTTTTTCATAGTATGAAATATTTCAGTAACGTTTTTCTTTTCTTACAGTCAATACATTTGAGCTCAATTTGGCTCCATACTACCGGTTCCTGCTAGCACATGAACGTGGACTTTCGTCCTGCATTGATTGAGGCGGAAGTACGACAGTGACGGTTGCTTGGAATTGTTGTAGCGTCATGCTGGCAACATTAGAGATTCCGTAGCAACAATAAGACTTCCGGTGTTCGGATTTTGCCTTCAAAATAAAAGTCCGCGGTAAAACGCGATTTTAATCATATTAAATGTATCGATTTTGCCACTTTGCTTGGTGTATATTGTAAAAATGTATTGTAGGAAATGTTCAGGAGACTTTATAGATTGATTATATGCAAACAAATCAAGGGGCACTGTGTATTTGCAATTGTTGCTGGCATTTTACTCCTTCCATACCATTGGCCACAATGTAAGTCAATGGATATGAAATATATATTGCCCTATACAAAAAAAAGTATTCTATACGCCGCAGTGAATGTATTGTAGGAAATGTTCAGGAGAGTCTATAGAGTGATTATATGCAAAGAAATCAAGGGGCACTGTGTATTTGCAATTGTTGCTGGCATTTTACACCTCCCATACCATTGGCCACATAAATACTCATATACAATACAAGCCTTCCTACTTCGCAATTGAAACATATATCTTTCAATATAAGGACAAATACTTATTTTTTTTTCTCAATTTAAGCTATGGCTTGAATGTAGTTGTAATAAAATAAATCCTTCTTATAGAGTTGATGAAGTTGAACGTATTCTAGTATGTAATAGTTGGAAATTGGTTATGGCATGATTTTGTTGTAAAAATTATTTTGTTTATCAAAAAGTGTAAAACTGTAAACAGTCTTTTGGGCTTCACCTACATCTCTAAAGGTGGTACAGGAGGCTAATGACCAGTTAATGTAAGTCATTGACAACTACTTAAGATCGTTGGCTGAATTGTTAAGTAATCACCAAGTAATGTAGTGATTATCACCTCCATTAATACAAGGAGTAATGGATCTAAATGGATGGCTATTCAGTAATTTGGATTGTGGCCAATGGAATGTAAAATGCCAGCAACAATTGTAAATACACAGTGCTCCTTGATTTCTTTGCATATAATCACTCTATAGACTCTCCTGAACATTTCCTATAATACATTCACTGCGGCGTATAGAATAGTTTTTTTGTAGAGGGCAATATGTATTTCATATCCATTGAGTTACATTGTGGCCAATGGGATGGGTGGAGTAAAATGCCAGCAACATTTGCAAATACACAGTGCCCCTTGATTTTTTTGCATATAATTACTCTATCCACTCTCCTGAGCATTTCCTACAATACATTCACTGCGGCGTATAGAACAGTTTTTTCTGTACAGGACAATATGTATTTCATATCCATTGAGTTACATTGTGGAAAAAGAGGGTTTGGAAAATATTGTGTTGCTAGTTGTAGCACACCATTCCCCATGATTAAACAGGTTTGTCTTATTCTACACATTCTCCTGAACATTTCCTACATTGTTTTCTCTGTGGAATATTCAATAGTTTATGAGCTATGAGGCAATATGTATTCCATATTCAGTCACTGGCATTGTCTGAATTTTGCCCTTGGAACATGGGCAAAATTCATGTTTTAATACCCACTTTTTATTGAAATTACTCTTAAATATGGTAATATATGAATTGTTGTCAATGTTTTGAGAGGTACATTTTCTTAAACAATTAATAAACTCAATTTATATCAGTTTTGAAGTAAACTGCTGATGTAAAAAGGGCTTTATAAATAAATTTGATTGATTGATTGATACGTTGGTCTCTTTTATTTTGAAAATTTCCTGATTTTCGTGACCCGGAAGTGTTTCTTTAATGTTGCTCACAAGACGCTGATTGGAATTGTTTGTGTACATGAACGCTCCTAAATCGGACTGTATCGCAAGCGCCAGAAAGCAACACATTATTTTATGAAAGACATGTCTTAATGTATTTCATACGTGAGTAGCAAACCCTATTATACTATGCTTGATGGCATACCTGTTTGCGTTAGGACATGTTAATCAGTAAGCTAGCTAGCGTGCTAAAATAATATCGCCTTTCTTTTTTATCTCCTACTAATACTACCTAATGTGATTCAATGCTTATCTAGCAATCGTGCTAACAATTTAAAGGACGACCAACCTGTTTGTTTTACTATATTATTACCCACCTATATCCACTTAACCGAATATGTTGCATTATTGTTTACGTCCATCCTCAGACGCCACATTATTCCATTCGTCAAGACAGTACCTAGCCAAAATCCACTGTACAACAATAATGTTACCTTGCTAGCTAACAACTGTATTTTAACAGATGTATCTGTCCCCACATTTCGGGGGTTTCTTTTTTACGTGGCATTTTGATCACATCCTGATGTTAGTCTACTGCAGAAGTAGAATAACGCTACCCCTTGTTTGCTCAATTCGATTGACCAGTTATTTAATAGCTTACTGGTTAACCTGCCAGCTAACTAACGTTACTTTTCTTGACACTTTTAATAATTGAATGCCAACGACGTATTATATATATATATATATATATATATATATATACGTATCAAGTTAGCGAGTCATCTAAAGTTTATCACACAAAAATAAGGTCGCTTATTTTTGCAGCTATAGCGCCCGGCTGTGGAGAACGTCCTCATTCTTGCCCCAGGCAGTTGAAGCATGCCGGCGGTAGTAACGTTAGTATGCAGCCGAACATAATGAGAAGAGATGCCGGAGTCTGGCCTCAGACAAGAAGCCTGGTTTACAAGAATCTGCTCATCAAATGGAGGACCAAACAACAGAGCCTGCAGGTGGGTTATTTACTGATCGAATGAATCATAATCTGCCCGTACAAACCTGTAAACGTTTAACCAATGAGTCCTGCTTCGCAACTCGGCAGATATACACATCTGTTCTTGTTTTATTTGGAATTTAACGAAGAAACATACTCTGAAACTATATTTTTTTCCTTAATAGTTAGGGATTGGGGAATTGTGTTTATTAATACATTTTGCTTTAGTGCATTATTAATGAGCTTCTCTCTTTAGTCTGTTCTTTATTTTCCTTCTGGGATTAGCTACTGTTTGACAGGGGCTTTCTGGAAAAGGAAGCAGCTTTTTCAGGTAAGGCAGCTGCCAGGGATGACATTCTTGTGTTCCAAATGGCACGTGTTCCCTCTTGTGCACTACTTTTGACCTCAACCCCAATTAGTCCTTGTCAAAGATAGTGCACTAAACCTGAACTATGACATGTTTTTTTGAAAAATCTTAGGAGAACGTCTACACTGGATTGATTTAATGTCCTTGATGTCCAATGCTTTCTTAAACTGAGTTGTAAGTTGAAGGACAGCGGTGAAGACGCTTCCCTTATCCCAAAATGTCTGTCCGTTTTCACTGACATGAGACAGAATGTCCCCAGTCCACGGTCCGGATTTCATCACGGGGTCATGTTGTTCACCTTCTCACTGGATCATTGTAGCCCCAGAGCTGCACCCATAAGAGGTCCTGCTGCAAATGTGAAGCTGAAGGCTAGACTTCCTAATCCTCCCAACCCCTCCAGTGTCTTTCTGACAGTCATACCTTTTTGGTTGGTTGCGGTCTTTTTGTAGGTGCAAACAAATAAATGTTCCACTTCCCGCCTGCATGTCAGGGTGACTAATGATTCCAGCTCTAATAAAATCAGGTCTAATGACTGCTGTGTTGAGTTGTAACTGTGTAATATCCCTTCATAATGTGTGCTGTGTTGAGTTGTAACTGTGTAATATCCCTTCATAATGTGTTCTTTGTTGAGTTGTAACTGTGTAAAATCCCTTCATAATGTGTTCTTTGTTGAGTTGTAACTGTGTAAAATCCCTTCATAATGTGTTCTTTGTTGAGTTGTAACTGTGTAAAATCCCTTCATAATGTGTGCTGTGTTGAGTTGTAACTGTGTAAAATCCCTTCATAATGTGTTCTTTGTTGAGTTGTAACTGTGTAATATCCCTTCATAATGTGTTCTTTGTTGAGTTGTAACTGTGTAATATCCATTCATAATGTGAGCTTTTTACTCCAAGAAACCAACCAACCAGCTCATTGATATTGTCCTAGCCAGTACTCACAGAACCAGACAGGCATGACATAGTCTCAGGTGGGCATTGGACTTTCTGCGGTGCCTTGAAAGTTAAGCCAGCTCAGGGCTTAACATTCCAACCACCCCAATTTTGTGTTTCACCAAGGTCAGCCGGTCAGAATGGGTTGTTTTGTTGTTTGGCACTGCCTGTTCCACTTGATTTTTGATTGAAGGGACAGTTTGAGACCTTGGACTGGGTGCAGACTGTTTGACTAAGCGGCCGACAGTGTTGGCGTTGCATGACTGAATGATTATCAAATCACTTTCTATCAGAATTGTTTGTAGATCAGCTCGTTAGTCATCAAAATGAATCATAAATGTGAAACAATATCGTTGATTGTTAATGTTAATGGGGAGGCGAATAGTGGTTTGTTGTGGGGATGTCACGGCTCTACAACAATGACATTCTAATTTAACCTGGGCCTTGTCTTTCCATTAAGGTTGAATTACTGTCAAGCACTTCAACAAGTGCTTATATGCGTGGACAGTAGAAAGTCAAATTTTTTAATATGATTGATGCCTTCAATTTGATGAATTGAGCTATTTATGCTATTTCCCTCCAGTAGGTGATTTGATTTATTGATTTCATTAGTGGATTGGTGCCTTTCCTGCTACAGCAGTTGATTGGATGTACTGATTGATTAATTGACTGATGGTTTCCTGTCTTCCTACAGGAGCTGGTCCTTCCCTTGTTGTTGCTTGGCCTGCTGATCCTCATCAGCGAGCTGAACCCCCATGTCTATTATGGAGGCATCAGCACCATGGAGCTGGAGATGGAGGAGTTCCCCCTCCTCAAGGGCCTAGGATACACCCCCATCAACAATGCCACCAATCACATCATGGAGGAAGTGGCCCAGGAAATGCGTGAGTCAGAGGAAGGAAATGATGATGATGTTAAAGTAGTGGTTGTTCATTTGCATTGGATTTGTGGCACAGTTGTCCTTTGGAATCCATGATCAAGTAATCAAAACCTACAGGACAGTGGGTCTCCAGTACTGTTCCTGGAGAAAACCCACAGCGAAGTGGATCTCCAGGAACATGTTGGGCCCCCCCTGGTGTAGACCTTACATTGACTGAAGCATGGAAGGAATTTTTACTATTGTTAAATCCATTATTTAGAGTAAATCAGTGCTCTCTCTCCTCCTGTAACTCCAACCAAACACCTAGCTCCTCCCCAAACAGCTGAGGAACGTTCAGGACAACAGATTGAGGGTGTTATGCCCAGTCATCCCAGTGTAATGAGATCCTGTGGTCTCGCTGGATTAGTCTCCTTTATATTGCTCTAGTTTTTTCACATTATTTTCAACATTGACAGTATTATAGGCCCCTGGTCTAGAGTGGAGCAGGAGGACGAGGGTCAAGTTCACTGTGGGACACAGTGTGTTTATGTCTTCCTCATTTCCTGTGACTGCAGGCATGCAGGATCGACTGGAGATGTTCTCTAGTGAGGAAGACTTGGAGAATGCCAGTTTGTATGATCCATCAGGTTATGTGGGGGTGGTTTTCATGGGCAGTACGCCTACCTCCTACAAGCTACGCTTCCCTTACAACCAGCTGCCCCTGCCCAGTGACTATACAGAGTCCATTGGTGAGACACTTTCACATGTTCGTGTTAATGTACTTTATTTTCTGTTGTGCATGACAGCTGCTCCTGTTCCTCTATATTGTCTGTGAGGTAGATATGTAAATACCCTTTCGTCTGTGTACAGCAGACCTTAATGAAAAGAATGGATTCCACTGTGGAGTGAAAGCAGGAATTATGTGCATTGTTTGTTTACTTTAATATAATTATAAACTTGTTAATCATATTAGATAATTCATTGAGTTTTGCTTACATAGGTAATAACTGAGTCTGTCGTTCTGTCTGCCTGCCTCTGTTTTTCTTTTCCAGCCAACTGTTTCACCAGCTCTGTGAACTGTCGTGCAGCAAACTACTGGTACTCTGGATTTGTCCGCCTCCAGACTCTCATTGACGCCGCTATCATACAGGTTAGAGGTCATGGCCTCTCATTTTGAATGGTCTCTAAAATGTCAGACTTCCTGTTCCCGAGTCCATACACAGGAGCTCCAACCATGACTCTGTTGAATGGTTGGACATGGGTGGAAACAGACTCGCTTGGGGTTTTTTGTTAGTTGTCTTTAGTAGGACTACAGCGCATTCATTACCTAGGAAACGAAACCCATTAGATGATTTAGTCTGTTCTCCGGAGGCCATATGCAATGCAAATGATTAACCTACGTCATTTCCTGTGTTCAGATGCATACCAAGCGGTCGGTGTGGAGTGAGATGGACAACCTGCGTGTGGTGATGATGGGTCAGCCTGGGTCTGTGGAGGTCCAGAAGTTTCCCCACGCCCTCATCTCCATCTACTTGGTGTTGGCCTTCACCCCCTTTGTCACCTTCCTCATTGTCAATGTGGCAGCAGAGAAGGAACACCGCCTCAAAGACACCATGAGCATGATGGGCCTCTATGACTCTGCCTTCTGGTGAGGAGGAAGTGTGTGTGTGTGTGTTTTCTCAAAGACACCATGTACATCAGGGGCCTCTACCCTTCTGAAGGAGAATGAATGTAGCTCATTTATAAATATTTTATATTGACCTGAGTAAATATCCCACCACCAGGTTAAGTGGTACCGCATAATCAACCATCAAATTGGCTAGATTGATAACACACCTTTAGTGCCTTTTTGTTTAATACAATTATAGAAGTAGAGTTGCAATCACCTTCTAAACTACAGCAATATACTAGTATTCCAGATTTTAGTGTCGGAGTCAGTTGTCACTGTCAGTTTTCAGCGGTCCACATTTTTCACTGCTTTTATACAAATCGTTGTTTTGTCTCTTCTGTTTCTGAGCAGAATTATGTGTTATGTGAGTCTGTTGTGGTGTGTTTGTCAAACTGCATGTGAATACACACGTGAAATTGTGCGTGCGTGCACACGATTAGTGCCCTTGAGCTGTCTTGAAATTCTGCCTATAGATACTGGCTCATTAGTGAGCCCAGGATTTATGGATATGGAGAGGATTCCTTCCCCTCCTCTTCTCGGCCCACTCTGCCTCTCACCACCTACAGGCATTTGCTTTTCAGCTTCTGCCATCCAACAAGTCCCTGCCCCCATTGGTTTTAGCTGGCTTTCATTCTCAGGGCATTGTTCGTAAGGATCACTCTGAGTCGTGGTCTTTAAACATTTCTTCCTCAGAGTTTTAGCTTTCCCATTCTCTGTTCCTTCTCGGTTTCTTTTCCACTCTGTCTCTTCCAATCTTTCCTCCACAGCCAGTTCTTTCAGGAAAACGCACATTTTCTCTTAATCTTTAACTGAACCCGAGGTCCGTGAGACCAGTTCCTGATGATGGTGCCTCCTGGTTCTGAGAGGTCGCTGGTGCCTCTGGGGGTCATTCTGAGAGGTCGCTGGTGCCTCTGGGGGTCATTTTGAGAGGTCACTGGTACCTCCTCCCAGAACACCGCTTGTCTCATCAAATCCCCGGTCAGGGTTTTCCTCTCAGGACTCAGCCACCCTTCTGATGGATAGGCCTGTCCAGTTGGCCAAATCTCAGCTGACTGTGGTTCAGTGTTAGGATCTGGGAGATCTGCTGTACTTCTGCAGTGCTGTGAGAGAAGGATCAGACAACATGCTTCCCCTCCTAGAACAATGTCAGAAATGTTGTCTGTCTTCGGTGCCCCTGAAGACAACTCTGCTTAGAATTGTTATTTTGCCTCAGTCTCATTTAAACATCTCCTACACAGCTGGTGAGGGAAACATAGAACACTTTTCCTGATTATTTGACCTTTAATTGAAGAGGCATTATAGCTAATGGCTCAAACTGTTCAGAAGCTGTAGCCAAATTTGTAAGAGTGAAATCAGAGGTAGTCTGTATGTGCCAACTGCTAAGCAGCGATCATCTGCAATTACTTGCCTAACTCAGGTTGTGTGAAGGAAGTTTCAATTTATTGGGTGGGTCTTTTCCATAATGGATATTCTTTGGACTTCTTGGTGGCATTCCTGACATAGGTTCTGCATTTCTCAAACAAATCGTGTGTGTGTGTGTTAACAGGCTATCGTGGGGTCTCCTGTATGCAGCTCTGGTCACCACCATGTCCATCCTGATGTCCATCATCGCCACGTACACAGCACTCTTCCCCAACAGTGACTTCATCGTCATCTTCCTCCTCATCTTCCTCTACGGCATATCTTCTGTGAGTATCTCTGAGGAGCGCTAGTCGAATTATGACAAGTAATTCATTTGGTTGGTTCAAATATACCCCTTAAAAGCTGAGATTAGAGGTGAAGGTCAGACTCTTCTAATAGAAATCAAAGGAAAAGGTAGAGCCATAATCAGGCCAGTATTTCTCTTCAATGTGCCTGGCAGTTATTGATTATTTATGTACACATTTTAGTTGTTTTACAGACTTATCTTCTACCAGGAGACACAAACCTGCATTTGGTTGACAGGACACATTGAAGCAATAGTTCACTTAAGTAAAAGCTTATTTAATAACCGAGAAGTTTATCTTTCTATCATCATTAGGTGTACTGGGCAAATAAGGGAGATTCTGATTGTCAAAGTGAACTGGCCCTTTAATGTTCTTCTATGGTTCCTCAGATCTGCTTCTCCTTCATGCTGACCCCTTTATTTAAGAAGCCTAAGTTTGCCAGTACGGTGGGCTCCATGTTGACCGTGGTGTTTGGCTGCCTGTCCCTGTTCACCGTCCTGATGAAGGACTTTCCTCAGCCGCTAGTCTGGGTTCTCTGTCTGCTGTCCCCCAGCGCCTTCTCCATTGGCATCGCCCAGGTAACTCAGAGACATGTCGCCATGGGGAAAATATTTATAGAAATCACTTTTGTTTCTCATTTACGAAACTAGCCTTTTCATCTTTTTGGTTCACTACCTAACATGATCCTATCAAATTATATTTCTATAACTCATTTGAGACACAAAGGCAAAAGAGCGTCCGCTAAATTACTAAAATGTAAATGTTGTGCACGTTTAAGTGAAATGAAGCATCTGCTGGGAGATGTGGAGCAGAGTTAACCCCACCACGTGTGTTTAGGTGGTGTACCTGGAGGCCCAGGGGGGTGGAGCCGTGTTCTCCACCCTGGCCAGCGGGCCCCACCCACTCTACACTCCCCTCCTCATGCTGGTCCTGGACTGTATCCTCTATCTGCTGCTAGCGGTCTATCTGGACCAGGTCCTTCCAGGTGTTGTATATTTCTGTTCTGCTTTGTTTTAGTTCGGCTGCCGTTCTGATCTGTTCTGGTATTCAGCCCCCCCACCCCGTCCCGTTCTGCTCTTGAACAAGTCTTTTATTACTGCTGCCTTCTGGTCTAGGTATTTGTAATCCTAGCCAACCTAAAGCTCCAGGGCCTGGTGTCCTTACAGCATTTTAATGGAGAAATACTGCTGCATTGATGCTTCTGTCTTGGCCCAGTCTCCTTCCAAAATCATGTGCTTTAATATGGAGTTAGTCCCCACTTTTTGCTGCTATAACGGCATCCGCTCTTCAGGGAAGGCTTTCCGCTAGATGTTGGAACATGGCTGCAGGGATTTGCCTCCATTCATCCGAGTAGGCCTGTCTGATGTTGGGCGAGTAGGCCTGTCTGATGTTGGGCAAGTAGGCCTGTCTGATGTTGGGCGAGTAGGCCTGTCTCGTAGTCTGTGTTCCAAGTCATGTCAACGGTGTTTGGATTGCATCAGTAGATTCGGTGTGAATGTTGCATTGTGCATGGAGCATTTTCATGCTTAATCAAGATAAGGCCTTCCCCAAACTGTTACCACAAAGTTGAAAGTACAGAGTCGAATAGAATATCATTGCACGCTGTAGCATTATGATGTCCCTTCACTAGTACTAAGGGCCTAGCCTGGACCATGAAAAACAGCCCCAGACCATTACTCCTCCTCCACCAAATTTCACAGTGGCTGTTATGCATTCAGGCAGGTAGCGTTCTCCTGCCCAGTTTGTCCGTTGGACTGCCAGAAGGGGATTCCTCCCTCAATAGAACACCTGTCCACTTCTCCAGAGTCCAGTGGCGGTGGGCTGTACACCCCTCCAGCTGATGCTTGGCGTTGCACATGGAGATCTTAGGCTTGTGTTTGGCTACTCGGCCATTGAAACCCATTCCATGAAGCCCCAGATGAACAGCGCTGACGTTGTTTCCAGAAACAGTTTTGGGTAGCGAGTGTTGCAACCAAGCACAACAGTTTCGCACAATACACACTTGAGCACTCGGCGGTCCAGTACTGTGAGCTTGTGTGGCCAGCCTCTTCATAACTGAGCTGCTGTTTCTGCTAGATGTTTCAACATCACAAAACAGCGCTAAGAGTTGGCTGGGGCAACGCTAGCAGGGCAGACATTTGAGCATGTTAAACGTTTCTGAGCTCTTCAGTCTGGCGCACTCTACTGTCAACATTTGTCTGTGGAGATTGCATGACTGTGTGCTCGATTGGTGTTTTCAAGAGCTGTCTCTATTTAAACTACATTGTTACCCAGATGTGTTTTTCATTCAGGTGAGTTTGGCATGCGGCGCTCCCTGTTCTACTTCCTGAAGCCGTCCTATTGGTCCAAGCGCAGTAAGCACTACGTGGAAGTGAGCTCTGTGTACGACACAGAGGTGAACGGGGCGCCAGGAGAGGCGGAGCCTGTGGAACCCATCTCTCCGGAGTTCAGAGGGAAAGAAGCCATCCGGTGAGAGCAGCCCCCTTTAAATCTACATTACTCATCCTAGCCGGCCGTACTGGGCGTGGTCACCAGCAGTGCTGGGCGTGGTCACCAGCAGTGCTGGGTGTGGTCCTTTCCAGTGGTGGTGTCTGGAGCTGAACCTGCTGCCCTCTGTAGTGACAGGAGCCTTTGTGTCTCAGTTGGTTATATTATTAGGCCTTTTCCCTGATCTCTCTGTGCATTTGGTCATTTTACGGTATTGTCCCCCAAAAAAATCCCCACCAAAATCCCAGGAGTGTGTCTTCATGTCTAGGTTTGGCGTCAGGTGTAATATGGAGTTGCCATTGGTCAATTGTGTATCGGTGGTGGAAAACCGATATACAATGGACCAATGACAACTCCATATTCAAAAAATTCAAGTATCTCGTTTGTATCCAGCTCAGCTTTTATCGAACTGTGAACGCTGTTTGTGTGTGTTTTTCTTACATAGTTTTTTTTTTAATATATTGTAGATGATTTTTTAGGGCCAGAAGGAAGCCTGTTGTTGATGTTGACCTTCATTGTGTGTCCCTCCTCCCAACAGTATTAACAACATCCACAAGGTGTACCAGGATAAGGATGGCTCCGTGGAGGCTCTGAGGGGTGAGGCACATTCTGCATGTGTCAGTAGTCTCATTGGCACACCCACATCTTCATCCAGTCACCCTCATCCATGTTAAGGGTTAATATGTGCCCATGTTCACACCCCCCTATGTTCTTCATGCTCTCCAACCCCCATTCTGACCAGGCTTGACCTTTGACATCTACGAGGGTCAGATCACAGCACTGCTGGGTCACAGCGGCGCAGGGAAATCCACTTTGATGAACATCCTGTGTGGGATATGCCCTCAGAGCGATGGCCACGCCTCCATCTACGGTTCCCCAGTGACGGAGATCGCCGAGGGGGCAGAGATGAGACAGCTGGTGGGCATCTGCCCCCAGTTCAACATCATCTTTGACGTGCTGACGGTTGAGGAGCACCTCAGGATATTTGCGGCCATTAAAGGGATCCGACAGGTGGACATTAACAGTGAGGTTAGTGTGTGCGTGCAGGTGTCATTCAGTTTGGCCTGATTCAGACCTTAGTGTTGTAGGTTTTGTGAAGGAATCGGTGGCTGTGTTCAGTGTTGTTGTCTTATCAATCTCTCTGGTAGGTGACCAAGGTGCTAAAGGATCTGGACCTTGAGAAGATCATGACGGCCCAGGCGAAGAACCTGAGTGGGGGCCAGAAGAGGAAGCTGTCCGTCGGCATAGCGATCCTGGGTGATCCCAAGGTAGCTGGAACATCCACAAGACACACCAGCGTCTTATGATGTTGATAATATCAGAGGAAAACGTCTGTCTTCCTGGACTAAAGTGTGTGTGCGTGCGTGCGTGCATGTGCACGTGTTCATTCAGATCCTGCTTCTGGACGAGCCCACGGCAGGTATGGATCCTTGCTCCAGACACCAGGTGTGGTCTCTGCTGAAGAATCGTAAAGCGGGCAGAGTCACTGTTCTGACCACTCACTACATGGACGAGGCTGACATCCTGGCTGGTACGCCGCCTCCTCCTCATAACCCTGTGGTCCCCTTCACTGGGGACTTATTGGAGTGAAACTGGGGCTCATGAGCCAGAATGGGTCTTGTTTTTTTGTCTACCGTGTCATCTGTCTTTTCCATCGGTGTTCTAAATCCAGTTCTTAACATAGTAAATTAGTTTGGTATGCTGAAGATCCTGGAATGGATTTAGCAGGATGTCTTGTATGGTTCAGAAAGCTCAGTGATCATCTTTCCACATTGCCTCTCTCCCTTTGCTCTTTTGCTGCTCCTTTCTTTCAGACCGTAAAGCTGTGATCTCTCAGGGCCAACTCAAGTGTGTTGGTTCGTCCCTGTATCTCAAGACCAAGTGTGGAGTGGGATATCACCTCCGGTAAGGGTTGGAAAACACTGTAAAAAAAACAAAAAACAACAAGCAGTTTAAATCAACAAGGAACAGAAATAAAACGAACAGCTTTCCTTTCTGCCACTGACACCAGTTCTTATTGCTGGTAGCTGCTTTAATGAGGCATGGTTCATTTACTCAGTGAGATTGTCGCCATACCTAGCTAACTTAATGAATGAATGCACTTATTAGACC
Source organism: Esox masquinongy (assembly GCA_016801175.1). Lineage (NCBI taxonomy): Eukaryota > Metazoa > Chordata > Actinopteri > Esociformes > Esocidae > Esox > Esox masquinongy. The sequence continues at coordinate 10,573 of JACXGI010009852.1, read as the reverse complement.
GGGTGACAGCGTCGACTAAATTACTAAATTTGTACATGTTCGTTTTCCAGACTCTCCCAATGTCACTCAAAATAAGACGAAAAAAATGATCAGAAGTTAGAGTTTCTGGCAATTTCAGTCCTGTAGAACACTGTCCTGACATCATCAACCTTGTTTAGGTATAATAAGATGAAAGCTTCCTGTCCCAACAGAATGTCTGTAGGTGGAGGATGTGATGCGGGTGGTGTGACTTCCCTGGTGAAGCATCATGTCCCCAAGGCACAGTTGTCACGGCAACAAGAGGCGGAGTTGACTTTCACCCTTCCATTTGAAAGCATGGACTCTTTCTCAGGTCAGAAACTAAACTGTGTACTGGAGCTCATCAGTTGCTGGTTCCCTTCATTTAAAAATAGAATATTGAGTTTAGCCATGAGGGAACTCATTTTGCTGTCTTCTGTGGGTGTATTCCCCTTCTGAAAATATTTTTTTCTTATGGGGTGGCTTCCGTCTCTCCGTTAGGACTGTTCTCAGAGCTGGATCGCAGGCCGGACCTGGGCATTGTTAACTATGGGGTGTCCATGACAACGCTGGAGGACGTATTTCTGCGTCTGGAGGCTGAAGTGGAGGTGGATCAGGCTGGTAACAACCTTCCTTCAGTACAGAGGGGCAGGGCTTCGGGGCTTCATGTATTGCCAGGACTTGGTAGCACATTTCTATTCTCAAAGTAGTGAGCTCGCCAGCATTCTTCTAGAATATGAGCAATATGAATTTGACAATGTAGAAATATAATTGCTGCAATTACTGGTCAATACACCATTTGTTTTCCAGGTAGCATTTTGACAAAAACGTGCAATTCCAAAATGGCGTCTCACCTGAGACAACCTGGTTAATTGTGAGTCCTGTTGAGAACCAGTACCCTAAAAGGACAACCCTGTTGATCAGCCTAACCTCTTCTGCCTCCAGATTACAGTGTCTTCAACCAGGAGCAGGGGGAGGATGAGGCAGACGCGTCATCCCTGGACGACACCGACCAGAGACTGCTGACTTTTGCAGACACCAAGCCAGATGGTGTCCAGGGTCATGCTCTGTGGAGGCAGCAGTTCAGCACCGTGGCCTGGCTTCACATGCTCAACATGAAGAGGGAGAGGAAGGCCTTCGTCTACACGTGAGTCTGGGGAGGGAACTGCTCACCCCTCCGTGATCCGGTCTGACCTGGTGTTGTTTAACCGCCGGTCTGACCTGGTG